>JAVJIF010011044.1:0-157208 GCA_038442645.1 Agave tequilana | reverse complement strand
TATCATCAGCAAATAGTATACATCACGGTACTTCATACTGAATAGCTCTAGTAAGCTCATCCATCACTATGGCAAATAAGAACGGACTCAATGCAGATTCTTGATGCAATCCAATTATGATAGAAAAATCACTTGATGCCCTACGCACATTGGATTCATAATTATACTACTTCTGTTACAGTTATGATTATTGAATCGAATATTTATTTCTCTTGAAGGTTTGAAGATATGGAATCATCACTTATAGAAATGCTCCAAAATCGTGAGTGTAAGCCTGATATTTGGACAATGAATGCTACCCTCCGAGCATTTGGTGCAAGTGGCCAGATTGAGATGATGGAGAGCTGTTATGACAAGTTCCATAGCGCTGGCATCTCCCCCAACATCAAAACATTTAACATACTTCTGGATTCCTATGGAAAATCCAAAAGTATGAGAAGATGAGTGCAGTAATGGAATACATGCAGAAATACTACTTCTCATGGACAGTAGTAACTTACAATGTAGTTATCGATGCATTTGGGAGGGCAGGGGATCTGAAGCAGATGGAGTACCTGTTCAGACTGATGAAGTCTGAGAGGATCAAGCCCAATTGTGTTACTTTGTGTTCACTTGTTAGGGCATATGGAAAGGTGGAAGCTGTTGAGAAAATAAAAGCAGTGTTGAGATATATTGAGAACTCAGATGTGCTTCTGGATACTGTATTCTTCAATTGCTTGGTTGATGCTTATGGTAGAGCAGGGTGCCTAGTGGAGATGAGGGATGTGTTGGAGATGATGAAGAGGAGAGGGTGTACTCCTGACAAAATAACCTTTAGAACCATGATTAAGGCTTATGCAAGCAGAGGGATTGATGACCATAGAGTTCAGGATCTTCGGGATCTCCTCAGAGACGCCAACTTGCCAAAGACACGTACAAAATCTGCAATCTTGAACACAAGATGAAGTGTAGTTGTTTTTGTACATGCTTGATGAGGTATAGTTGATTCTTCCATTATTTATACCAATAGTTTCTTTGCCTTCTCATTTATGATCAATCTGTGGCTGCATCCGTGATATATAAGTAGTTAAAAATATGCCAAATATGATATCATATTTTAATTTGATTGATACCAATTGATGGAAGTTATTGGATCGTTGCTACATACGACAAACTCTACTAGGTTTTCGGTAATGGCTTTTCACTGATATTTGTAATGGAACCTTGGCCAACAGATCACATATTATGTTACCATGGCTCTAGCTTGACTCTAGCATCAAATGATCTGCCTGTCAAATTTTGATTTGTTGCCGAAGCTTTAATTGGGTAAAATTCAGGCTGAATTTATGGAACACATGGAGGAAATTCAAACTGCTACAAGAGATTGAAATTTCAGCCCTTATAATCTACTGCATTAGTTACTATTTTACCCATTATATGTTAGGTCTGGTGCTTGTTTGCCGGAAGTAATATCAGGCTTAAATAAGAATGTAAGAAGGATCACTTGGTGAAATTTAATTCTCTATTGATTTAAGCATGATATAATTCGCATTGTTTAAATGACTAGGTAAAAGCATGTGCCTGCACATGAAAAAAAACCTCTTGACTACATCTGCCAAAAAATATTCTTTTGTTCATACTTATTTTGCCCAATTATATTTCACATTCCCTTTACGTACAATGCAATTAAAAAGGTTCACCATAATCTCTATCTAAAATTAGAACAATCCTCAACAAATTCTGTTATTTTCTTAAGAAATTCAACTCCCAAAAGATAGACTCTGGTTTTTAAGCTAAGACCCATACCTTTGAGTGGTATTTTCAAAACAGTAGAGTTCAATGACAGAATAATAGAACTCAGAAAAAGAGCATGACAACATGATTTTTTATTTTTTATTTAATTGATGACCACTTTCTCAATTAACTCATGCCAATATCATGAACCATTTCTTCAGGAAACTCCAAAAATATCACGTAAGAGAATTATATGCATGTCAAACCTAATTGCCCATAATCAAAAAAATAGCCAGCTCTTAGTTTTTGGTTTGTTGTGTATGACTTCCATTTATATTTTCCATATGCACCTAACCTCGAAGGGACCTTGGTATTCTCGGTTGTGCAAGACATGGTCATGCATCTTTCCGTGCATTTGCACATTTTATTACCGTGTCACTTATATGTTACATCCACAATTTGTGCATCCTTAAAAGTTAGCAGGGCTGAGGTCAAGTTATATGTTACAAGGTGGAAAAGGTGTGAAATCTGAATTTGTAGATTTTCAGTATGAGAGAAATTATGTGGTCAGCGAGCTGATGACCAAACAGCAAGTGATAGAATGTTGATGGCAATAATGTTGATGGAAAATTGATGTACTCCTCTCATTGCTTGTTGGGATGAAAAAAAAAACCAAAATTTTGATCTGAGTGATTAAACCTCATTAGTTCATTCTGCATAAATTTGGGATGATTACATTGTTGTTGTATCATTATTGTAGTGATTAAACATCATTATGCACTACCCGTGTTTTCTTATGTCCAAGGTATAATGTGTTCAAGATGGTATCATGAAATTATACACTGTAGAACAAACCAAAATCAGTAACATGATGGCTCAGTTTGAGATTTAACTTGCGTCATGCTTTCATCTTAAAAAGTACCCAGACTTGATCTAGTTATTTTCATTGAGGAAACAGCTATGCGTGCTCCATGACGCGAAGCTATGGTGTGTAAGATGTGATAGGAAGGGTTACAGTTGATTTTTGATTCAAGAGGAGTGGGCTTGGAGCTCCATCTACTGATCTGTTGAGGCAACTGATACAGAGAGACAAGGAGAAGAAAGAGATCCAGTTTGGCTTTTAGAGAAACCTTAGGATAGAATCTCTAGCGAGATAATGTGACGGTTTCAAAAAGAAGCAAGTATCAGGCAGGATGTGATTAAAGATATGTAACTGGGGTGAGAAGAATTTGTTGGAATATGAAGAATATATATATGAATCTTTGAATTGAATTACGGTGAGATCCGTTGATCGAATCAATTGGATGATGGTTGGAGTGTGTTCTCCTTCCAAAGGGGATGAACGTGGTATATTCACATGTTCAATTCCGACTTTGAATGAATGAGATATTCAAGTTTAAAGATTGCCTAATTTAAAGCCAAAATGGGACTAAAGGTAGCTAAAAGCATTTAGTCCCACATTGGTCATGGGATGGAAGTTCGTAGTGTTTAAATAGAGAAATTGAGAACAAAGGGCGTGCCCTTTGGGTACTTTGAGTTTTCGCGCGCGATAGGGAGGGAACCATGCCCGCTCATGCACGCGCCGCCGGCGTCAGCGCCGGTGCCGGACCGGGTTCGGGACCGGGTCTGGGTTCTGGTTTCTGGTTTTTGGTTCGGGTTTGGGTTCCCTACCCGGCCTGGTTCTTTTTGAATCAGGTCTCACGGGTATGGGTTACGCGAAGCATACCCGCTCCGCTATCCAGATCCGAACCGACCCGCCAACGGACCCGCCCCGCTATCCGGATTCGAACCCCTCCAGTTGGACAGCCAACAGTTGCGACTGTTGGGTCGAACCATTGCAACGGTTCAGACCGAACCGTTGCAACCTTTCGTTGGGTTCGGACCTGTTGGCCCCTCCTTGAGCGCTATAAATAGCGCTCCAGTTTCTCATTCTAAACAACACCAAAACGAAAATCTCTTCTCTCTCTCTGAGTTCTGAACTGGAAGTGAGTTACTGCGTTCTGAACTGGGAAGTGGAGTTCTGAAGTGACTTCCAATGGGAAGTGGGAAAGTCAGTTTCCGAAGCGACTTCCAAAAGAGATTCTGCATAAATTCGTTCTGAAAGAGGGCTCAGAAAATTCAACAGATTCTTTAATAGAATTGTTGTCTGAATCTGGGACTTCGGAAGAAGAATATTCTTGAACCTTCCTTCTTCCTCTACAGTGGGTGCTCTTCCAAAGTAAAGGCAAATATTCTCCCGAAATTTGTCTTTGTCCCGCTGCTTCAACGATCCTGTGAAGGTACTAGTTAACTACGGTTCGACCGTACGGTGATTTGGTAGTGCTATCCAAATACCGTGAAGGAGTGTTGTATCTTGGGAGACCAGCGTTCAGTAACCTGTTAGCACCAGTGCGGGGGACGTAATTGTCTTAAGGAGATTCGCTCTAAGCGTACCTCACTCTGAGTACTGTATAAGTGAATTAATTTCTTTATACAGGGGATATACTGATATTCAGTATATCGAGACTGATTTAGATTCAGTCTAATTGGTGTTTAACCAAGGAAGGAAATTGAAAGGTGGTTCTTAAATTAAGGAACGTTCTATTGAACGGAAAACCTCCCACCTGATATTTGCCGACCTGGCCAATTAGATTGTTGATATTTCAGTGATCTTGATTAGTTGTCAGATTGATTCCTGTTAAGCAGAAACCAACAATCTTAAGACAATTAAGTGTTGAAGTTTCTTACTTCTATTCTGCTTGAACTTGTAGAAAATGTCTGAGACTAATCAAGATAGCTCAAGCAAGGCACCAAACATGCAGCTACAAGCTTTGATGCCAACTCCACTTCCTAACCCGAAGCCGGAGAAGTCAGGAAAATTTGATGGCATAGAATTCAAGAGGTGGCAATAGAAGATGCTCTTCTACTTGACCACTCTTCATCTGGCCAGATTCCTGTAAGAAGATCCACCAGAGCCCGCAACTGATGCATGGACTCAATGTGACTTCCTTTGCCGAAATTATATTTTAAATGGACTGGATGACTCTCTTTACAATGTCTACAGTCCCATCACAACGGCAAAGAAGTTATGGGCCAGTCTTGATAAGAAGTACAAGACTGAGGATGCTGGTACCAAGAAGTTCGTCGTAGGACGATTTCTGGAGTATAAAATGGTGGACAGCAAGACTGTAATCAGTCAGGTGCAAGAGTTCCAACTTATCTTGCACGAGATAGAAGCCGAAGGTATGATTCTACCTGAAACCTTTCAGGTTGCTACTATCGTGGAGAAACTCCCACCTGCGTGGAGAGATTTCAAGAACTACCTGAAGCACAAGCGAAAGGAGTTGAAGTTGGAAGATCTCATTGTGAGGCTTCGAATCGAGGAGGACAACAGAAAGTCCGAGAAAAGGAGCAGTAAGAACTCCTATGAAGCAAAAGCCAATGTGATCGAAGACTCAAAGGGGAAAGCGTCTACTTCCAAAGGCTTAAAGCGGAAGAAGACTTCCCAGGGGTACAAAGGCAAGGTCCAAGAAGGTAAGAACATGCGCTTCAAAGGAACTTGCTACATCTGCAACAAAGAGGGGCATAAGGCGAATGAATGTCGCAGCCGTCTCACAAAGACAAGAAGAGCCATCCACAGGCAAACTTGACCGACCATGAGTCGCCAAGCCTTTCAGCTGTGGTGTCAGAAGTGAATCTGACAACCAACAATAAGGATTGGTGGGTAGACACTGGGGCTACTTGGCACATCAGCTCTGAGAAATTATTATTCTCTGAATATCAAATACTAGAGCAAGATGAGCAACTATTCATGGGAAATTCAGCTGTCTCAAAAGTTGAAGGAAAAGGCAACGTCATCCTGAACTGGACATCGGGGAAAGAGCTTACTCTAAACGATGTGCTACATGTTCCAGATATCCGCAAGAATTTGATCTCTGGATCAATACTTAGTACGAAAGGATTTAGAATGGTTTTTGAATCAGATAAATTTGTACTTACTAAGGGAGGGATGTATGTGGGAAAGGGTTATCTTGTTGACGGACTTTTTAAGCCAATGTTGCAGTGGTAGATAAAAAGTCTGTGTATTTGTACCCGAAGCTTATAAATAAAGGAAAATCTTCTGTTTATTTGCTTGAGTCTCCTATTTTGTGGCATGCTAGATTAGGGCATGTAAATTACAAGTCATTAAAGAACTTGTCTAATCTAGGATATATTCCTAAACTCAACTTGAAAGAAATTTGTAAGTGTGAGATTTGTGTTGAGGCCAAGTTGGCGAAAAATTCATTTCACTCAATAGATCGAAATACAGAACCTTTAGGGTTAATTCATAGCGATCTGTGTGACTTGAAGTTTATGCCAACTAGAGGCGGTAAAAAGTATTTTATTACTTTTATGGATGACTGCACAAGATACTGTTATGTGTATCTTTTAAACAGTAAGGATGAGGCAATAAATATGTTTATAACATATAAAGCCGAAGTTGAGAATCAACTCAACAAGAAAATCAAGATTCTAAAATCCGATAGAGGCGGAGAATATGAATCAAATGATTTTAGTGAGTTATGTGCTAAATTTGGTATAATCCATCAAACAACAGTACCATATACTCCTCAGCAAAATGGAATTGCTGAACGGAAGAACAGAACTTTGAAGAAGATGGTCAATTCCATGCTCGTAAGTTCTGGAGCTTCGCAGAACTTGTGGGGCGAAGCTCTATTAACTGCAAATTATATTCTAAATAGAGTACCCCACAAGAAACTTGGTCTTATACCATTTGAGTTATGGCATGGAATGACACCTTCCTACCATTACCTCAAAATGTGGGGGTGCCTTGCAAAGGTGCTAGCACCATTACCTAAAAAGACTAAGTTGGGAGTAAAAATTATGGACTGCATATTCATAGGCTATGCCTTGAATAGGAGTGCCTACAGATTTCTGGTTCATAAATCAGAAATACCAGATATTCATGTAAACATGATTATCGAATCTAGAGATGCTGTGTTCTTTGAAGATATTTTCCATATAAACGGGAAACAGATAAGACTTCTGGGAAAAGAACACATGAGATGACGTTCAGGGACGAAAGCCCCGAGGAACCGATTGTTAATGCGAAAATTGAACCAAGAAGAAGTCAGAGATCAAGAATCTCAAAATCTTTTGGTCCAGATTTCATAGCATACGCTATTGAAAGCGAGCCTCAAACATTTAAAGAGGCTATGTCAACCCCAGAAGCACAAATGTGGAAAGAAGCTATAAATAGCGAAATAGAATCCATACTAAGTAATCATACTTGGGAATTGGTAAACTTGCCTCCTGGCAGTAAACCAATTGGGTGTAAGTGAATTTTTAAAAGAAAATTAAAACCCTATGGATCTATCGATAACAAGGCTAGATTAGTAGCCAAGGGTTATCGACAAAAGGAAGGACTTGACTACTTCGATACTTATTCACCAGTAACAAGAATAACGTCCATTCGGATATTGATTGCAATTGCAGTATTGCATAACTTAGATATCCATCAAATGGATATCAAGACTGCATTCTTAAATGGTGAATTAAATGAAGAGATATATATGGAGCAACCTGAAGGATTTATAGTCAAGGGCCAAGAACACAAGGTGTGTAAATTGGTAAAATCCTTATACGGTCTAAAGCAGGCTCCAAAACAATGGCATGAGAAATTTGATAGTGTCATGATCAAAGATGGATTTACTATCAATGAATGCGATAAGTGTGTTTACACGAAAACAGTTGAAAATGCATGTATCATTGTTTGTCTTTATGTAGACGACATGTTGATACTTGGGACTAATATTAAAATTATTAAGTCCACTAAAAGAATGTTATCTAACAGTTTTGACATGAAGGATCTGGGGGTTGCTGATGTAATTTTAGGAATTAAAATCACCAGAACACCAGATAGAATCAGTCTATCTCAATCTCACTACGTGGATAAGATGATAGAAGATTCAAGGATCATGGGATAAAAGAGAATACAAATCCTTTTCTCCCACACGTCCACCTTCATAAGAATACAGGAACTGGAATACGCCAGTTGGAGTATTCTCAGATTATCGGAAGTCTAATGTATTTGATGAATTGCACTAGACCCGATATTGCTTACGCTGTAAGCAAGTTAAGCAGATACACTAGTAATCCTAGTGATCAACATTGGACCGCTCTACTACGAGTATTGGGTTACGTATCACATACCAAGGAATATGCCTTGAGATATGGACAGTATCCACCTGTACTTGAAGGATACAGTGATGCTAATTGGATTGCAGATTCTGAGGAATCAAAAATCAATTAGCGGATACGTATTTACTCTAGGAGGAGTAACAATATCTTGGAAATCTTCTAAGCAAACATGTATTGCCCGTTCCACTATGGAATCGGAATTTATAGCCTTAGATAAGGCCGGAGAAGAAGCAGAATGGCTTTTACAATTCTTGGAAGATATACCATTATGGCAAAAGCCATTGCCCGCTATATGTATACACTGCGATAATCAAGCAGCTATATCTAGGGCACAAAATGTTATATACAACGGTAAGTCTTGACATATTCGTCGTAGACATAATACCGTGAAGCAGTTGCTCTCAAATGGAATTATCTCTATTGACTTTGTATCGTCAAAGGATAATTTAGCGGATCCGCTTACTAAAGGTTTAAGTGGAGAGCGTATAAACTGCGCATCGAGGGGAATGGGTCTAAAAGCCTAACCTTACCGAGTCAGCTTAATGGAAACCTCACTTAGCGACTGGAGATCCCACGGACTAAGTTCAAGAGGAAAAATTAGTTATGATTGACTCAGCAAGTAAGCACTTGGGAGCTTGACTCCAATCCATTTCTAAGGTGCACATAAGTGCTTTTCTACAAGTGGATTAAGGGTAAGCTTAATGCTTTTAATGATGCCTATATCTTGTTACTAAACAAGTGAAGTAGAGTAGACTATTCTTAATAGGACGATCACCTATGTGAATATAGAATTGGGTCGGCTCTTTGGGAATTTCGATGGAGGCTGTTATTCCCTAAGATACTCTCTGAAACCAAGAATGTCCAGGGCCAAAACGGACACAACCGAGAACCAAAGTTGATTTGGAAAGTCACTGTGTGAAGCTTGTTGACTTGGCTTACACTAACGGCTATCAGTTCAAGACCTAGTTCACTGATTAGCCAGTAAGTCCGATAAGGCTTTCGCTATGGAAGGTTCAAGACCTAGTTCACCTATCCTGATGCAGTTTCTTTTCTAAAGTACCTTTCACAATAGAGTCAGTCTCTTTGTGTGTCATTTCCTTGAATCTCCATTCATTGTGGGGGATTGTTGGAATATGAAGAATATATATGTGAATCTTTGAATTGAATTACGGTGAAATCCGTTGATCGAATCAATTGGATGATGGTTGGAGTGTGTTCTCCTTCCAAAGGGGATGAACGTGGTATATTCACATGTTCAATTCCGACTTCGAATGAATGAGATATTCAAGTCTAAAGATTGCCTAATTCAAAGCCAAAATGGGACTAAAGGTAGCTAAAAGCATTTAGTCCCACATTGGCCATGAGATGGAAGTTCGTAATGTTTAAATAGAGAAAATTGAGAACAAAGGGCGTGCCCTTTGGGTACTTGGAGTTTTCGCGCGCGATTGGGAGGGAACCATGCCCGCTCATGCGCGCCGCCGCTGGCGGCGGCGGCCGGCGCTGGCGTCGGCACCGGTGCCGGGCTCGGGCTCGGGACCGGGTCTGGGTCTGGTTCGGGTTCCCTACCTGGCCTGGTTCTTTTTGAATCAGGTCTCACGGGTATGGGTTACGCGAAGCATACCCGCTCCGCTATCCAGATCCGAACCGGCCCGCCAACGGACCCGCCCCGCTATCCGGATTCGAACCCCTCCAGTTGGACAGCCAACAGTTGCGACTGTTGGGTCGAACCATTGCAACGGTTCAGACCGAACCGTTGCAACCTTTCGTTGGGTTCGGACCCGTTGGCCCCTCCTGGAGCGCTATAAATAGCGCTCCAGTTTCTCATTCTAAACAACACCAAAACGAAAATCTCTTCTCTTTCTCTGAGTTCTGAACTGGAAGTGAGTTACTGCGTTCTGAACTGGGAAGTGGAGTTCTGAAGTGACTTCCAACGGGAAGTGGGAAAGTCTGTTTTCGAAGCGACTTCCAAAAGAGATTCTGCATAAATTCATTCTGAAAGAGGGCTCAGAAAATTCAACAGATTCTTTAATATAATTGTTGTCTAAATCTGGGACTTCTGAAGAAGAATATTCTTCAACCTTCCTTCTTCCTCTACAGTGGGTGCTCCTCCAAAGTAAAGGCAAATATTCTCCCGAAATTTGTCTTTGTCCCGCTGCTTTAACAATCCTGTGAAGGTACTGGTTAACTACGGTTCGACCGTACGGTGATTTGGTAGTGCTATCCAAATACCGTGAAGGAGTGTTGTATCTTGGGAGACCAGCGTCCAGTAACCTGTTAGCACCAGTGCGGGGGACGTAATTGTCTTAAGGAGATTCGCTCTAAGCGTACCTCACTCCAAGTACTGTATAAGTGAATTAATTTCTTTATACATGGGATATACTGATATTCAGTATATCGAGACTGATTTAGATTCAGTCTAATTGGTGTTTAACCAAGGAAGGAAATTGAAAGGTGGTTCTTAAATTAAGGAACGTTCTATTGAACGGAAAACCTCCCACCTGATATTTGCCGACCTGGCCAATTAGATTGTTGATATTTCAGTGATCTTGATTAGTTGTCAGATTGATTCCTGTTAAGCAGAAACCAACAGAATTTAGAGCAGGGATTTCTATCACTATAGACTCATGCCAAGGATCGCATTAAGTTATTACTTCTTCGCATTACTTATGGATGAACTTATTAGGAACACATAGGATGCCGTCTCTTACTTTATTGACTAGGATGAAATCTTTGAAATTTTGTGTTCAATGTGAATTTTGAATTTGAGTGGTGCATTGACCAAACGAAAGTGGGAGTATCAAAAGTAGGCTAGCTCAACTCATAATAATTAATATAGTAGGAATATGTTATTTGAGTCGTATTTCCAAAACAGTTAAAAAGATTTGATTTTAGAAAATTATCATGAGCTCTCATTAATTTGTTAAATACTACTATGATATATTGCTTTATTATTCGTAATGCCCTTGAATTTTCACCGATTTTTTTCAGATAACAACCATCCGTCAACTTTGTTGAAAAGTGGTCATGTGCTAGGTGCGTGACTTTTTATGGCGAAAATACCTTTAGCTTTATAATTAATACTATAAAGTGTGTTTATGTAGGAATTATTTTAAAACATTATTAAAAATAATTATTTCTCATAAAAAAACAAAAATATGATTATTAAAAATATCTTAATCTGCAGTAGTAAATGTTGTGAATAATGAACAAGTTCATAGCAGTTTATGGTAGTTTCTTGAAATTAAGCTATAAAAAAAAGGAACATACTGTTGGAACCAAAATGGTAATGTAGGGTCGATCATGATTTGATTATGGAATTGAGTGTGTTTAACTTCCTTTTTTTCCCCCCAATTCTTGTTACTCTGTTTTGATTCCATCCATGTAAACCTTGGAAAGAGAGAAAAAAAAGATGACCACCCAGCTGCGACTCCTGCTCAAAGAGTGTTTTTTCTAGGATCTTTTCTTTTCTTTTCTAAATTATGTACCAAAAAATATTGAGGCTCAATGGTTATGAGTCACACACCAATGTTGGTGCAGATCTTTCTTTTCCAATTGCAATACGATAATCCAAGGCTTAATCACAATTTCGTCTCACTGTAAGAAACTAAGAAGGAAAATAACAGCAAAAGGTAACTTCGCTTCTAAGTACTGTCAGGCAGCTAAAATTTCAAAAAAAAAAAAAAAAAAAAAAAAAAAAAAAAATTTGTAATGAGTCTAACGACCCAAGAAAAGAGAGATTGGAGTAACTTTGTGAGTGCTTGGCTTCAACTTCAAAATGTAGAACGAACAAAAGGAAACCCACAGAAAAATTTGCAATAGGGTGATAATAGCTATCTACATATATGCATGGTAAATAATATAGATCTCAATAGCGAAAGTGTCCCTGCGATTTTGCACTCTGGATTCAATCTCAACGAGGCCGCCTCGCGTAGTTCTGCTGTAGTGTCCACTACCATCCAAACTGAATTTAATGTGTAGTATTCCTTCGTGATGAATGTACACTTCTGCTATTGAGCTCTATGTTATTTACCATGCACGTGTAGATTTAGATACTATTACATGGTATCCGATCCTTGTTTAGGGCTACGTGGTATCAGTGTTGCGAATACAAGTAACAGAGAAGAGGGACGCCATAGAATAGTCACCAATCACACGACCAATTAAACAAAGAAAAAAAAAAGAGAGAACATAAGATTTAACGAGGTTTGACAATTTGCCTACGTCCTCGGGGCAAGGAGAGTGAGTTCTTATTGAATCCATCAATTACATGTTACAGGTTACAAATATTAGGGATAAAACCCCTCTTTTATATAACCAAAGAAGCCACGAAGAAAAAGAAACCAAAACACCTAATTCGGATCAGAAATGAATTCTGAATCAGATTTGAAAATAGGGCCGTTGCAGCTGCAATAGTCGACTAGGAAATTTTCTAGTTGACTAATAACTTCAATTAGTCGACTAGGAATTTGGCCTAGTCGACTAGTTTGTAGTGTAACAGATTTTTCAACTCTCTATTTATATCATTAGTTGACTAGGCCATTGCCTTAGTCGACTAGGCTGGGTTCCTCCTGTTCAATTCCATCATTGATACGACTGATACACTCTCATTTTGATAACATTGATTACATTGATCTTTGACTAATCTTCAAAAGAGTTTAAAAAAACTTTATCAACAAGATTTTATCCTTTCTTCTCACAATTTTTCACCTCGGCGAAGATTTCTCAAATCTGAGCCGAACACAACATAGCACCATGTCGACCCCAAACTGCTGCACCATTAAGGTTGCCTACGTACACATGCCCAATGGGATCAAGTCACACGTAGTTCATCCAAATAAGCTTCATCGAGCTTAAGCAATTAGGATTAAATCTTCAGCAGCGAACCGAACTGTCTGAGTCATATGAACCTCCTTTCCAATACCGTCATAGAGAACAATGACCTTCAATTTGAGCTTGTCACGCTCACCAACTTGAGATTCATGCTTCTACACCCACTTTTGTGGATTTATCTTGTTCCTATAGCTGCAAATAATTCGACGTGCTCATCAATGTTTTCAATCTGTTCAGCATCAAAATTGGCTATATGATCTCCGCCCGGTGTCAAATCCGGTGAAATCTTTACTGATATCGAACCAACTGGAGGTAGTGGAGTAGCATCAACCTCCATGTATTACAATACATCCTTGGTCTTCGTCCTCTTCCGCTGAGGGACGGTAGACTTCAATAATGAAGTCTCATCAAATGTGACATGCTTACTCAATACAATCTACTTGTTTTCAGCGTCCCATAACTTGTAACCTTTCACATTTCTCTTGACACCCAAAAAACACAAACTTCTTTATTCGCGGATTTACCTTGCCATTTTTGGCACTAAGGTAGGCCAGACTCAAATACCCGCAGCAAATCATAATTCTGAGCAGCTCTACCTGACCAAAATCCAATGGAGTTTTGCCTCATATCGCAGTCGATGACAGTCCATTTATGAGATGGCTAGTATATATAATCGCCTCAGCCCAAAATGATTTGTCTAATTGTGCATTAGACAACAAACACAGAACCTTCTCCAGTAAGAAGCGGTTGATTTTCTTAGCCACCCTATGTATTTCATTTGTGAAATGAGTACCAATACTAGTATTCTGGTCAAATTGTAGGAAATGGTTGTATTTTTCAACATTATCAATTTGGAGCTCCTTAATCTTCCTACCTGTCTGTTTTTCCATCATATCCTTCTACTTTACTAGCATACGTAGGTATTCAAATCTCTATTTCATGAGATATATCCAACAATGCCTAGATAAATTATCAATAAAAGAGAGAAAATACCGATGACTTTCAAGCTATGCACTCTTGGTAGGTGCCTAAATACTAATGTGAACACAATCAAGAAGACCTTCCAAGCGGTGAGTAGAGGTACCAAATTTCACCTTCATCTTCTTGTCCAGAACGCCATATCCACCCAATTCCATGTTGCAGGTAGATGCATCTTCCAATGATCCCTTCTTTGCTAGAGTTTGCAAAGACTTTTCTTCTGTATGTGTACAAACATTACTTGAAGAAATAGAAGTCATCACTTGCCCTATAACCGTACTACCCATCAAGTAGTATAAGTTATTTCGTCAGACGCCCTTCAACACCACCATCGAGCCTCTAGTCATCTTGAGAACACCATCTACAATAGATACTCCATAACCCAATGCTTCCAAGCCACCAACCGAGATAAGATTCCTTTTCAATTGAGGTACATACCTCACTTCCTTCAGTTCCCATACCATCCCATCAAACATCTTGATACGAACTGCACCTATCCCTTCCACTTTCCGCGGATGATCATCATCCATGATAGTTAATATCCATCTAGCTTCTCAAAGGTAGAAAACCAATCCCTGTTCGGGCACATATAATAGGTAGCTCCTGTATCTAATACCCACTCAGAATCACCTGAGTAACCAATAGTAGGAGTAGTAACGGAGAACGAAAATACCGATGAGTCTGAGTCCGATCCACCTGCCTGTGAAGTACCAACTTGTGTACTGATCACCTGTGCGAGATTTGCCTCGTTTTTAACTCCTTACCCTTATTCTTATCCTTGATCCTTAGATAATTAACCTTCCAGTGTCCTATCTCTTTGCAGAAGGCACACTGGTTCTTCTTCAGATCTTTAAAACCTGGTTTGGACATGGATCTCTCACGCTCTCTTTTGTCCTTCCGATTGGAACCTCTGCCTCTTACCATTAATGCCTCCGCTGATGTACCATTAGAAGAAGACTGCATGTCCTTTCTCCTCACTTTATAATTTACAAGAGCACCTGACATATCATTATAGTTAAGTGATTATTTTCTATTAATCAAGGTGTAACGCCCCGATCCCTCAGGTACGAGGACGTTATGACGACGTACATACGCAGGGCGGAAAACCCTCACGCACGTACGCTAAGCCTCAGTACAGTAAATAACCTCCATATATACATGAGTTCCAGTATGAAATAAGTACAAGAATACCTGAAGAAAGAAGTTAGTGATCATAACAGATAGGAAAACGGGGATAAATAAGATAACAGAAACAAATCACAAGGATACCTATGAGTCTCTGATGCGAACCATATGGACTCTCTGACCAAAACGATAACTCGGATCTCCAACCTGGGCACGCAAACCTAGGGTCGTCAAAAAGCGACCTAGTGAGTGGTAAAATGAAGGAGGCAGTAATATATACTATAGTAATACAAGCACGATACTAATTTATAATACATAATGTTGTAGTAGTGATACCATATAATAAGCATATAATAAGCAGTAGAAATATATAAACATGAAAGCAGTAAAAATATATAAACATGTCATCTTTTAATACCATCACTGCCTAGCCGGTTATCATCGGGTCATGTCTACAGTAGTCTCAGTTTGATATAATAAATATGTTGTATTGTGGTGACGTGATAGACGTGAACAGGCAGATGAGCATATGCAATATAACCATGATACGGTGTTGTGTATATCTAATAATGATGTCAGCAAGGTATATAGAAAACGGCATATATGCAATGCAGAGGATACATGTACATGAGTAGTATGCCACCACAGAAAGTATAACATGTACCAGGTAAAGAAACAAAGTATACATGTAACATGATAGCGGATAAATGATCAGGAACAGTAACAAGTACAACTAAACAACAGTATACATGTAGCAGGCAAGTCATGTTGTTTATACAATAGTAGCAATCAGTACCACCTGCTATTTTAATCAATCTCTTCCAGTGTCCCATACCACTGGCAGTTCATACTGGAGCCCGCACTCCAGTCGAACCCATCCGGACATGGCCTACGAGTACCATTATCCAAACGAGAGAATGACCAAATAACAAGTGTTCCCGACGTCACTATTGTGTATACTGTTGTCTTATGTTACTTAGAAACCTATGGTCGAGGAGCTCTAGTCAGGTAGGTGTATCCCGTGCATACCCGGGACAACGGCCTTAAACAGATCCCTGATTGCTGAGACAAGGGCCAACCCGCTAAGGCTGTAACATGTAACGGGATCTCAATGAGCTAAAACATAACGGGAAACGGGATGCTCATGAGTAACAGACGGTAGCCAGCACTACCCCGTCCCCTGCAGTGGGACAAACAATGGATTCAGACATCCACCCGACAAGATCTAGTCAACTGTCAAGTCTTCCCCAATACCCAAGTTATCTTTCTTATCTTTCATTATACAGTATAACAGGAACAAGTATGGGACATGGTACAAGTAATACGATAACATGACATGAGCTCTGTTGATAGCATGAAACACGATAACGGGAAACGGAAAACAATAGCTGTGAAATTTCACACATTGCATATCAACAGCTCATGTATCCAGTAACGGGAATAACAGTATCAGTAACGGGAAACAAGCATATAACAGGATACGGGGATAACATGGAACAATAATACATGTAATATGCACGGGGATCTATATGACAAGAAGATAGAAACAATACATGCATGTACACTCGTGCGGTGAGCATATGTAACAGTGATGTGTGAGCATGAGATAACTGTGTATCGAGCATCCATGTAACGATGATAACAATAATATAATATGCGGTACTCCATGAATTGGTATATCCGTGTACCAGTGGAACCTATATGTGTAGCAATAATCCGTGTAACATATCTGTGTATCACTAGTACATGTAATAACAGTGGTCAGTGTATAATATAATACCATGTCCATTGAACTACAGTATCCGTATAATGATGATACCAGTACATGAAATAACGGTGTCTAGCATGCATGTCTAGTGACAGTGTAGTGTTATAGAGTATCTGTGGATCAGTCTACACGTAACGATAGTTATCTGACTGTGATATAATACATGAAATCATAGTGTCCACGAAGATGGTGAAGTAGTGGCCCGAGTGTCAGTGGCTGTGCAGGTATAATGACTGTGTCCGAGTTGTCTATGTCAGTATTTATTGTTATTATTATTACATCACCTATATTTATATTAAATCAGGAATACCTTACAATATTATTGGTTATTCCTATTACAGTGAGTTTCCAATAATTACAAGTTAATAATTAATAGTTACCGTCTTTTATCCATAATCAAAATCTATCAATCAATTTCACTAAACATGGGAAAATATAATTTATAAATGAAAAACACTCACAAACTAGCCATAGGAAGGTAGCCTTCTTTTCCACGATCGCAACAGTTCCAGAATCGTCCAAATCGGAGTCCGGATGCTCCAGATATCGTCCGAATACTAAAAGTAACAGAAATGGGTTAAATATGTAATAAAAATATTTCAAATGCAATTACTAAACTGAATCAGGGGGTTTTCTGAAAGTTTACCTTTATTGGGTTTCGAAGCGGGTTTGGGTCGCTCGCGGGTCGGGTTTGGATCCATACCCAAACCCACTAACATAAGTGATGAGTTATTGGGTTAACGGTTTCAAACCAACCCGTAGTCAACCCAATAGGGTTATTGGGTTCGGGTTCCACCCGAACCCAATACCAGAGCAGCAGCAGCAGCAGCAGCTCTTGCTGCTGTTGCGCGAGCAGGCCGGCCAGCAAGGCTGGCCGGCGGCGGCCGGGGCTCGCCGGCGGCGATCCCGGCCGCCGGCGGTGCGGCAGCCCTTTAGACAGAGAGAGGGTGAGTGAGAGAGAGAGAGAGAGGAGAGGAGAGGGAGTGAACAGGGAAAAAGGAGGGGCAGGGCAGCTACTGCTGCCCTGTGCCTGGCCGCCCAGCCAGGCTGCCACGGCGGTCGGCGGCGGCGGCAGGCTGCCAGGGCGGCTGGAACCGCGCACAGAGAGGGAGAAAGGAGGGGGAGAGAGAGAGAATGAGTGAGAGAGAGAGAAAGGGAGGGGCAAGGGCTAGCAGCGGCCAGCCCTGCCTCGCCGGCGGCGACTCCGCCCGCCCAGGCCGGTGGCGATCAGGGAATGGGAGAGAGAGTGAACGTGAGGGAGTTGCACAGAGAGAAGGAGAGGGGTTTTAAAATAAGGGGGAGAGAGAAAAGGCGGTGGGTAAGGCGGTGGAGGATGCTTCGGGAAGAAGGGAGAAGAAAAGAAAAAAGAATTACAAACTAATATTTTATTATATTTATATTGGCCCAAAATTCGACCAGCTCTGAACAGTGCCCAAAAATTACAGAAAATAGAGAATATTATCCTGAGACGTAATATGAAAACGTTTTGAAGAAATTTTATCTGGTTTACAAATTAAAAATCCTGAAAGATGTCGCCAGTATCGGGCGACACCGGTTTGACCCGATTTTTGATAAATTCAGAAAAATCTCCAAAAATACCCTAACGTAGAGCATATGATTCTAAGACATAAGGTGAAAGCAGATTCTCAAAATTTTACTCCATTTGTGAACTAAAAAACGGAGAGCTGATTATCGGTGTCGGTCGACACCGACTACGGAGATTTTTCAAAATAATCCTGAAAAATTTCAAAAAATCTTGAAAAATATAAAATATTAGAAAATGATTTTTGAAATTGAAAACAACTCCATCGGACTACCACGGAGGTCAAAGCAATATTATACGTCGTATCACGTACTGATACTGTGATACGTACATCAGGGAGCAGGGGTTACACAAGGTAAGGATGAAGGTTTCATACTCTTCATCAGGAAGAGAATTCAAAAGAATTAACGCCTTATCCTCTTCTTCGATGTCCACATCCACATTGACCAAATCTGTAAGAAACTTTGTGTAGTTGTTCATGTGCTCAGCAATAGGGAGTCCCTTCTTCAACTGGAAGCGATAAAGTCTCCTCTTTAGAAGCAATCAAGACTCGATATTCTTCGTCAGATATTCTTCTCGAGAATCTCCTACCTCTTTATTGCAGATGTCTCATATACATATGATACTTGATGTCTTGTATCAAACAAGACCTTATAAGACTACACGCCATCCTATTCATCTTGTTCCAAATCTTTTCAGAAGTCTCCTCTGGCTTTTCTTTCAATCATAGAGTATATTCAAGGCTTGATGCCGTCAATGCATCATCACCTTAAACCTCCACATCTCAAAATCGTTCTGTTGGCCCAAAAGCCTATCACTCTAGTTTTGATGATAATTAACTCATGTAGTTATTGTACTAATGATCTTATGTTTAATAAGTTTCAGATATTTGATCAAGATCTTAGTCGGTGTTTAGTTTCAATAAAAGATTAGAAGTCAGTTTTAAAGCTAGCACGTGTTGATTCAAGAGCTCTCGCATCAAGATCACATCAAGTACTCAAGAGGAGTCTAGTTCTTTGGATCAAGATTTGGACCAAGTCAGATGGAGAAGAAGATTTCCTAGAGAAGATTTTCAAGATTTGAGTCTATATTTGTAAGTGTTAAGATTTTGCGTTTTAGATAAATATAAATGATAGATTAGTTGTGGATTGGTCAGCTCATATACACACACATAAAAAATTTATATGTGTTTTCATAAGAATAGTTTTGATTTTAGAAAATACCGTTTTGTTTTTGAGCTTCAAAGAAGATATCTTTATATTTCATGAATAGAGTTCATCAAAATAAGTTTACATATTTTATATGTGTTTTAGATTTCATCCACACATTGATGGTTCAAATGTTTAGAAAAACTTATTTGATGTTTCTACATCATGTGTTTAAGTTTTGATTTATCAAAACTTATTTGAGAGCTTATTGTCAAAAATATAGATATTTCATCTTATATGTGTATTGGATCATATCCACACACACTATGCTTCATATGAGTTTTAATATCAAGTTTTTATATTTGAACAAGTTTTGAAAAAAATCGATTTTTCATTTCAAAGTTGATTTTTGAAAAATACCGTTTTTGTTTAAAGCTGAATTTCTATATCACAAAAATAGTTCAACTTTTTTGAATTATGTGTTGATTTTTGATCACATAGATTTGAATTTCAAAGTATTTCAATGAACTGATTTTTTTGGATTTTATATGATTTTATGGGATTTTATAAGATTTTAAAGGACCGAGTTTTAATCCTTAGTTAACCCTGACCTGGGTTTCTGACGGTCGACCAGACCAGAAGTCAGTCGACCGTGCGATCGACCGATGTGCACAGAAATGTGCACAAGCCCTGGCTTGAGGACCGGTCGATCGGGCGGACGACCATGTAAGTACACCTAGAGGGGGGTGAATAGGTGTACGGCTAATCTAATGAACAAAATGCGAAAATTAAAACTTAATTGTAACACACTTAGTGTAACCAACGAGTGTAGCCGAATTCCCAGTGAAGGGCTCTGGACTAACTCCTCTTGATTCCTCTGAATAAAAGTTGAGGTGCTATATGAAGCTCTCGTGGTTAAACACAAGTGAGGCACACACAAACAAGCCAAGCATATAATATATGAATGAGCAATATGAAATGATGCAAGGCACAAAGTAATAGAGAGAGTTAGAGAAAATGGATCAATCACAAACACATGGATATGTTTCGAGGTTCGAGCACACAGCTCCACGTGCCTGCCTTCACACAGAAGGATTTTCACTATCTCGTCCACACAAGACTTCCCACACAGGTAACCTCCACTGAGAATTTTGGGCAATACAATAATCGGGAGTACACAACTCCTCTCTCAACCAATACAACCTCTCACTAGAGGTAATGCACAACTAACACAAAATCCACCTCACACAAAAGGGGTAGGCACTTAGCCAATAAACACCAATCACCTCACACTTGAGGGATTCCAACACAAACTCCACCTCACACTAGAGGGAGCTAAACACAATCTCCACCTCTCACTAAAGGGAGCCAAACACCACTTCCACTATCACCTCACACTTGAGGGATACCAAATCAATCTCCTCTCACTAGAGGGATATCACAATGAAGGAAGTTTACAACTTGGTGGTTTTCACAACCATAAACTAATTTTCCCACAAAATAAAGATCCTAATAGATAGGATAGTAGATAAGCTCAAGTGTGAGAAAACAAAGTATTTTGAACAAAAAAATCACTTGAGAAAAACTCCAAATAGATATAGAACTTTTAGACCAAAAACCAATTCCCAAAAAACTATTTTCTTTGAATTAACAAACACTTTAAAAACAAATAGAGAATAAGAATTTTGAACCCAAAATTTTTTGCTAAAAACACTTAAGGAGTATGGAATTTTTCTCTCTAAAAATCTTGTCCAAAACCAACTCTTGAATGGGGTATATATAGCCCTCAAGAGAATCTGCCCATTGGCAGCTGACAAGGCCCAGATCGGCCTTCCGGTCGACTGGCCGGTCGACCGGCCTGAAAAACACCTAGAGGGGGGGTGAATAGGTGTAAGTGCTAATCTAAGAAACTAAATGCAAACTAAGTGCGCTAAATGCGGAAGCTAATGCAAATTATGCACAAACTAATACAATACAACAAGTGTAGCCGAATTCCCCTTGCGAGGCTCTGGACTAACTCCCCTTGATTCCCCTTTAAATGGGTTGAGGCGCTATGTGAAGCTCTTGTTGGATGAGTACAAGTTAGGCACACACACAAGCAATCCAAGCAATATGAAATATGTGCACACACAATCAAGCCAAGCAATCAAGGATAAATTACAATATGAAAGATGCAAGGCAACACAAGCAATGTATATAATATGAATGCTATGAAAGTATGATGCTTGTATGAAATGATGCTTTGCACAAATGTAAAGAGAGAGAGTTAGAGAGACAATGGGAGCAATCGCAAACACCAAGATTTGTTTCGAGGTTCGAGCACCTTGCTCTACATCCCCGCCTACACCACCGTGTAGGATTTCCACTATCTCAACTCCCACCGAGGGAACCTCTACCGAAGAGGATTTCTTACAACTCTAGGAGTACCAAACTCCTCTCTCAAACAACAACCTCCTCACAACCGAGGGGTTAGGCCCGTAGCCAATACAACAACCAATACAACAACAACCTCTACCGAAGAGGCTCACAACAAACACAATCACCTCTACCAAAGAGGGATCCAAACCAATACCACTCCGATCACCTCTACCGAAGAGGGATTCACAAAAGCAAGGAGGGTTTACAATAAGTGGTTACAAAGACCACAAACACAATCTTTCTTTCTTTTTCCACAAAACAAGATCCTAATAGTTTAGGATAGAAGATAGCTCAAGTGTGGAATCAAGGTGTTTTTGGAAACCAGCAACAAAGAAAAACTACTTGGGAAATCACTTGTAAAAGATAGAAAATGAAAAACAAAACAATCTCCCAAAACCTAGCTTTCTTTGATTTTCCAAAAACCCAAAAACAAATAAGATGAAATCTTTTTGGCTTAAAAACTCTTTTAAAACTCTTTTAAACTCTTCAGAAAACTGAAAATTTTTAGCTCAAAAATTCTTTTTTAAAACAATGGAGAAATGGGGTATATATAGCCCCTAGGAAAAACTAGCCGTTAGGCTGATGTGGCAGTCTGACCAACTGCCGGTCGACCGGTCCGGTCGACCGCCAACGGTCAAAAATGTGACCGTTGGGCAACATCGGTCGACCGGTCCGGTCGACCGAAATAAACCGAGAGCAGAGCTCTCAGGCCCGGTCGACCGGCCCGGTCGACCGTCCACTGTGCCTAACAGACGTGCACGTCTGTGCACGTCGGTCGACCGGATCGGTCGACCGGCCCTTGGTGCGGTCGACCGGTTCGGTCGACCGACCAGCCTGTCAGCACAAAACCAGGTCAGAAAAATTTGGAAAAATATTTTCTAAAAAATCTTTTATCTCTTTTAAAAATACCATAAAAATTGTTTTATCATTTTATGTTGAAACATAAACATGTGATAAAAATTTCAAGACATATATCAATCATCTCAATTCATTTTTGTGTCTTGCAAATTTTATCAAAAACAAAACTTTGTATTTTTATCAAACTTGATTTTTCCAAAACATGAATAGGATAGTCAAAATAAGTTTGTTTACCAAGTTAAAGCTTGTATGTATAAATAGAAAACATCTACTATACATATAACATATGTAAACTTGTTTTGATCTATTATTCATGAAAACCAAAAACCAAATCAAGAAACGTGTGTGTCTTGTGCACTTGAGCATATCAACTAAACTAAGCTTTACAAATATGGATCTAAAACTCTATCTAAACTAGGATACCTAAGTCTTCTTGACGATCTTCATCTTCAGTAGACTTGCTCCAAAACTCCGTGATTCTCCAAGTGCAAAGGTATGATCTTTAAGCTTTGGCACCGGAATCATCATGAATAGCTTCTAAACTCCTTGTTGAAGCTAATCACCAACTAATATCCTGTTAATGATCTGAAACTTAGAAACACAAGAATATTAGTAAACATAACTACATGAGTGTTGATCATCATCAAAACTAGAGTGGAAGGCCATTGGGCCAACACGGCCAACGGTCAAAAATATGACCGTTGAGCCTGTCGGTCGACCACCCGGTTGACCGCGCCCAGAACCAGAGAGTAACGGCTCTCTGGCCGGTCGACCGCCCGGTCGACTGGGTTAGCTCGAGAGTGGGCTGACTTCAGTCGGTCGACCGCTCGGTCGACCGGCCAAACAAGCTGGCCTGCGTGCACGTCCTTGTGCACGTCGGTCGACCGGTCCAGTCGACCGACTTTGGGTCCGGTCGACCGCCAGAGCCTGGCAGGGCTATTTTCAGAACTTAAAACTTGAGTTTTTAATTATCAAATAAATCTCATAAAATCTCTAAAAATCCACAAAAATAGTTTCAGTATAATACTTTGATATACAAATATGTTTGAGTAAAATCAAACCATGTTACAAACGTTTTGAACTATTTTTGTAACTTAGAAATTTTGCCGAAAACCAAAATCCGTATTTTCTAAAACTAGGATTTTGAAATGGAAAATCGTTTTGTCCAAAACTCATCCAAATACAAAAATATGATATTGAAACAACTTTAAAGCATGTTGTATATGGACATAATCCAATATACATGAAGGATATATATATCAATGTTTTTGACATAAAATCTAAAATACGTTTTGTTAAAATACCAAAACTCTAAACTTATGAAATAGACTATCAAACTAAGTTTGTTTAAATAGCTAAAGCATACATGTATATAGAACAAATCTAATATACATTAAGCCATGTAAACTTGTTTTGATTCTATCTATTCATGAAAACTAAGATCGGTTAAACTAAAACCGAAAACCAAAACCAAATATGAAACGTGTGTGTGTTGTGAACTTGAGCATATCACATTATCTAATCTTTAACAAATGGATCTAAACTAACTATTCTAAAACAAATCGAGGTCTTCTTGTAGAGCGCCGTCTCCAAGTCGACTCGATCCAAACGTGATCCACTGAGTTTGACTCCAACGAGTGCTAGATATGAACTTTGACGCTTGGGTTCTTGAATCACCATGTGAAAGCTCCAAAACACCCTTATTGAAACTAATTACCTACTAATATCTTGGTTAAGTATCTGAAACTAAACATCACAAGATTATTAGTAAACTATAACTACATGAGTTAATCATCATAAAGCTAGAGTGGAAGGCCTCTGGGCCAACAAACCGATCTAGAGAGTTCACTTTCTAGATCTGGCCTCGGTCGACCGGCCAGAGAGCAATACTATATGGTTCTTACCTCCATCGACCGACAGGTCAAGACCTAGGTGTGGTCAACCGGCAACCCCAACGGTCCCAACGGTTATAAATATGACCGTTGGCTGGTCGACGGACAGGTCATCTGGCCTGGGGATTTGCCCCAACGGCTAGTTTTTGTAGCTCTATAAAAGTGGCTGTTTTGGCTAGTTTTTCACAAGATTTTGGAGAAGTTTTAGAGTCAGTTTTTCTCATCTCTCTTAGGGTTTTCTCCACATGTTTTGGACTAAAACTTTCATGTCAAAAGGAGAGTTTTTAAGAGTGTTTTCAAAAGAGATTTCTTGAGTTTTCTACCACAACTCTATTTTGTTTTTCTCACACAAACTTGAGCTTTCCATTCCTATATCAATCCTCTTAGGATCCTTGTTATGAGAGTTGTTTATGTGATCAAGAGAAGTAATCACAAGTTTCATTCTGATATTATGAGGAGTTATAGAGGTTGTGGTCTCGGTGAAGAGAGTTTTGTGCTGATCAAGTGAAGTAATCACCAAGTGTTCCAACTTATGGTTGGAGGAGTTGTAAGAGATGCGACCTCGACAAGCTAGTTTGCTTGCGTGTGTTGTTCTTGCAGGAATAAGTGAGGGACTTGCGGTCCAAGAGTTCTTGAGGGGGCTCATTGTGGTGTTGCGGAACCGAGTGATCTTACAGGAATGGTTTTAGTGAAAATTCTTCATAGTGTTGAAGGCGGAGATGTAAAGCAAATGTGCTTGAGTCTCAAAATAATTCTCCCGTGTTTGCGATTGCTCCTCTCTCTTACTTGTGTTTATATATCTTACATACTTATATTGTTTATCTCTTTATATGTTTGATATATTTGTTCTTAATTGATATATGCTTGGGATTTTTTGCTCACACTTATATTCAACCAAGAGAGTCATAGTGGCACCTCAACTCTTAATCTAGAGAAATCTTGAGGAGATAGTGCAGATCACTTTACTGGAAATTCAGCTACATTTTTTGGTTATACTTAGTGTGTTTAGCATAATAGTGTTAGTTTGCATAATTAGTATTAATTCCATATTAGTTTTGAATTTGATTAGCTTGTCACCTATTCACCATCTTCTAGGTGACCTTCAATTGGTATCAGAGCTTGGTGCTCAATTTAGATCTAACAACCTTGAGTTAAAGATCCTATTTTTAGCTAATCATAATATTTGTACACACACTCATGGATTTCGTGACACCTCCCATATTTGATATTCTTAACTTTCAAAATTGGAAAGTTAAGATGTCTATGTATCTTAAGGTCTTAGGAATTCATGTCTATTTTTCCACTTTTAAGAATTCATATTTTATTAATAGCAAACATCTTGAGACTAACACAAAAGCCATCCATGCTTTAAAGTCAACCCTAAATGATGAATATTTATTTAGGGTTTCTAACTTTGATTCGGCTTTTATAATATGGAACACACTTGTCTCTCTTGGTGAACAAAAGCAATACTATGTGGGGAGTGACTCGAATGATGGAAGTGATGCTTTCAATATGTGCTACATGGTTCAAGGGGATGACCCCCTTGAGGTAAATTCTGAATCCGAGGTAGAAGAAAATATTGACATGCCTTATGATGAGCTTGCATCTTTTATCAAAAATTGCTTGAAAAATATGATTTATTAAAAATTGAAAATGATAAGTTAAAGAAGAAAACACTTCTTTGTTAAAAAAAATGATTCTTTTAAAAATAAATTTGAATGTGTTTCAAAAGAAAATAAATTTTGAAAAAGGAGAATATTTCTTTATCTTCAAAATTAAATGACATTTGTGAAGGAAACAATTCATTGAAAAATAAAATTATTCTGGTGAAAAAAGAAAAAGAGATTGTTTTGGAAGAAAATAACTTTTTGAAAAAGAAAATTATTTTAAAAGAAAAAGAAAATATTTCTAAAAAGAAAAAGATTGTTGATTCTCATGCTCATGTCTCTTCTTTCAAATTAATAATAATATTTGTATTGTGAAGAAAAATTGATTGTTTGGGCTCTACTTTGAGCCAATGTGCATTGAACCATAATAGTTTGGAATTCATGTTTCGCAAAAAATAAATTCGACATAGTCATGCACATACCCCATAGCATACACATGCGCATCATGCTCACCCTACTCACATGTATACTAGAGTGTACAAATGTACACATTGTGACTGCAAAAGCCATCTTGCAAAATTTTATTTTGATAGGATAAATCATTTACATTTTGCTAATAAAAATGTTTGGGTTCCAATTGTTACTGACCCCAATGGACTCAAAAAGATGTGTACCAAAATCTCCACCACTTGTATTTGACATAGGTGTGGGCTCTCACAAAACGTGATAGGGTTGATGCCTTGATGGTGGATGCATATGGAGTTGATAGACATACCTAATTAATGCATCACTATCAAGGATGTTTGACGGGAGGACTACCATGCTTTGGAGATTTAGAGAATTTCCTAGTCGACTAATAACTTCAATTAGTCGACTAGAAATGTAGCCTAGTTGACTAGTTTATAGTGAAACAGATTTTTCAACTCTCTGTTTATATCATTAGTCGAATAGGCCATTTCCTTAGTCGACTAGACTGGGTTCCTTCTGTGCACTTTCATCATTGATATGACTGATACACTCTCGTTTTTGACACTATTGATTGCATCGATCTTTGGCTAACCTTCAACAGAATTTAAAAAACTCTATCAATAAGATTTTACCCTCTCCCCTCACAATTAGACTCTTGTTAAGGGCTACTTTCCTTGATGATATGATAGCATTATTACTTTCGGATCTTACTATCAAAAATAGATATTCTTTTTGATAAATTTGTCTCATGCATATCTACGGTTGATTTTTGATATTGATCGAACCTTAAAAATCAATTCAAGGGTTTTGATCATAGTTTATTTTTGGTAAGAGCTTGATCATGGTTTAATTTTTTTGATATTTAGGGTTCCATCTATATAAAAAATAAACCCTACTAGATATGCATGAGAAAAAAATTATCAAGAAAATATTTTTTATCTACCCATAAATAATAATAAATCAGTGAGGAGAGGAACTCTTACCAAATCTTGATTGCATGTAATAATATCTAGATTTACATATATGCATGGTAAACAATATAGATTTCAATAGCATAAGGGTACCTTAATCACCAAAGGATTCTCCATGTTTCATTCAGTGTTGACAGATAACAAAACTAAACAGGCGGCCTCTTCATTGTCCGCAACCCAAACAGAACTGATTGAACATGAAGAAAGGAGTTGGTGGCTTTAAAAAAGAGGAAGCAATATAATTACATGAGAGAAGAGAGAGGGATTGGACACTTGCATAGAGGAGGCCAGTCTAGTTTTTCACAACGAGAGACTCAATCCTCTGTCAGTGAGTTCTGACTCAACCGATAAAAAAAAAAAGTGTGATTGGATTGTAAGAAGTGTCATGTTCAACTCCCACCAACGACTATGTATTAAAAAAACAAAGAAAAAGGGAGACTCAATCCTCTTCAATCTCGACCCTTAAACAGGAAGCAGCACAGACATCGCGAGAAACAAAAAGCTTTTCAAACATTCCACTGTTGCTGCCAGTGCCATTGTTCCTTGAGAGAACAAAGAACTATTTTATCATGGTGTCATCGTCTTTAACATGCTAACACAAGACCCTTAACTGTGTGAGAATCAAAGGGGTCAATTCAAGATTTTCGACCGATCATTTTCTCATGATTATTCATTGATATAGCAAGATCCTGGCAATATTAATGAATATATATCGTATATATATCGTTATCGTTTGATTTGTTATCACTTTTTTAATTTAAATAACTGCACTCGTCCCTTTGCCCTGTCCGAAATCAAAAGCACCTTACGTAACCGTGGCACAAGTTTTCCATGTACTGAATTGGATATTTAAGGCCAGGACGGTCTGGGCTCCCCTTTCTTGCGTCCAATGCTCACGCTGCCTCAATGCCGGACAGGCTCATTTCGCCCCTGAGGCCCAATTAATACAAAGATTAATTGCCCGATCAGTCCCCTCCCTTGTAAGTAAAGAACGCCTTTGGTCATCTTAGGTATCCAATTCTCTTTATTTAGAGGTCCCTGGGTCCTCCTTTGGTGGTTGGGTTTACGCGCAAAGGAACTCAGGCACATCATAAGTAGTGGGAGTCTTAAATCTTCTTCGGCCCTCTATTATCTCCATAAACCTATCTTTACCCTACTTCCTTGCTCCTCTTTTGCTCATATTGCTTACATTTTTCATTTTTAGAGTATTTGATTACTTGTCGTATTTACTACACGATTATTTCCACACTTAGCTAGTCTAAAAGGGTCTTGCACTAGGGGAAGGTGTAATGCTAATAAACACTATGTTACCCCAACTTTCTGATGTAATTTCTGGGGAGGACGCCCCCACGACCGGATCGACCGGGGCGGTGCAGCGGAAACAAACCACAATCTACTAAGGTAACGTGAAGAAGAGAAGAAGAAAATATTTCAAAGTAGATAGAAAACTAACAAACAATATAATGTGGTTACACCGATCAAACAGATCGTGTGTATGTCCATAAGAGAATGAGGATAAACTTTATTAAAACTTTAGGGGAGTACAATAAGAATTGCTTAGACCTCACGCTGAGAAGATTACAAGCCCTTGATGGTTGCCAAGAATAGCGAACCCTTATGGCTAAGTTTCTCTCACGATTCTCTAACCTAGATGAATTACACCCTTAGCAATTACAAATTCATTATATTTCATTAAAAGCCATCCCAAAGGGTTATTTATAAACCATAGAACTCTTCTAATCCTAAACAAACTTCATCAATACGATCAATCACTGCCTCAGAATAAAGAAAATCCGAATCTAACTCGAATCTCAAAACATATCCAGAAAAAGAAACTGCTAGATCCTAAATTAATCATTAGGTCAGGTACTAGTTGACTAATACCATGTATTAGTCGACTAAACCCAAATATTAGTCGACTTCTCTGACAAGATTCAGAACTCCAACTCTCTGTCAGCCCAACCTATTCAACTATACAAAGTCCTATTTGACTAATCCATGTGATTAGTCGAGTATACCCAGTACCAGTCGACTGGTACTGTGCACAGCTCCTTGTGCACGTCGGTTCTTTGATCTCTAAAGTTTTGTCTGCCTCCATGATATATTCCAGTCACAAATCCTAACAATCTCTCCCTTGACTCAAATACCTCCAAGTCCGAGAATAGCCACCATGTTCCATGTCCTCACATCCACGCACAATTGAACAAACTTGACTTTATCTCTATCTCACTCCCTCTTCTCCATAATTCCTTCATGGGTTCGCAGTTTGATTAGGTCGAATAAGTTCAGACCTAACCTAAACTTTATCACCTAATGATCTCCTTGATTCACACATGATTTATGAGACTTTACTCCACCATAAGAGTAACGACCTGGACTACTTTGTTGTGCGCCTAATCCAAATCTCTTTTTGGGGTACAACTGAACATCTGAGTTCAAAGCCATCATAGTATCTGATTGTTTCACAACTGCCACTTTTGAGGCCGAGGATAACTGCAATCCACCAACTGTAACTTCAAATTTCACTATATATACACATTGCCGACACGTTCGGTCTGAAACTTCACATGGGCCTCTTTGGAGACTTCCATAAGATTACCTTCAAAACTGAAACTGAACGCTTCCCCTTGTAGGGCTCTAACAGAGATGAGATTGTACCTTGATTCGAGAACATGACAAATGTCTTAAAGAGTAATGATGTATCCATTATGAGACCGAAACTGAATTGTTCATTTGCCAATCACCTTTCTTGTAGTAGAATTGACCATGAAAACTTCTCCCCCTTGAACCAAAGTGTATGAAGAGAACATGTTCCAATTGGAATTGATGTGCTGTGAACATCCAGAGTCAATAATCTATCTTTGTTACCAACTGATCTGTCTGTGACAGATAGAATGTCACACTGTTCTTTATTTTCTCCAATCAATTCAGTGACATTAGCATCTTGTTATTCTTCTTTCAAAGCCAACAATCAGCTCTAATGTGCCCCTTCTTGTGACAATAATTGCAAGTCAAATTTCTATGTTTTGAGTTACTCATGGAAATTCTGTTGTTACTCTTCTCTCTTGAATAATGAACTTGCCGGAAATCATCATGATGGGACTTACCCGTCAATTGGGTGTTAATTTTGTCTTTATTGAAAGCTGCTCCTTAACCTCATTGACCTTAATTGTTGACTTATCTCTGTAAATGATAGCTTCCCTAAAGCTCTTATATGAAGAAGGTAAAGAACACAGTATAAAAGTACTTGATTCTCATCTTCTATCTTAAGCTCTATCTTATTTAAATCATTGATAATAGAGAAAAATTCTACAATATGAGACTTCATAGGTGTACCTTCATGCATGCGAAGAAGAAAGAGACACTGCTTCAGAATCAACCGATTCGTCAACTACTTCTTTAGATAGTTGTCTTGAAGTTGCTGTCAAAGCGAAGATACTGTTTTCTCTGTAGAAAACTCATCTAACACTACGTCCGCAAAGTAAAACTGAATAACCGTCAAGGTTTTCTCATTCAACTTCTTCCAAGTTTCTTCCGTCATGTCTTGAGACTTTTTCTTCCTCCCGAGTAGTTCTTTCTTTAACCTGCTCTGGGTAAGGATGTCTTTCATTCTAATCTACCACCTGTTCAAATTGACGACGCCATCAAACTTCTGAATATTGAACTTGATCGCAGATTTCTTTAAGTTGACCTTGCTCTGATACTAATTGATGTGATTACAGGGAAGGAAGCCCTCACGATTTGTTCGACTGGAGTGGCGCAGCGGAAACAAACCAAAAGATCTACTAAAGTAATGTGAAGAGAAGAAGAAGATATTCTAAAGTAGATAGAAAACCAACACACAATATGACATGATTTCGCCAATCAAACATATCGTGTGTACGTCCACGAGAGAAGGGAGAAACTTTATTAAAACTTTGGGGAGTACAATAAGAATCACTTACATCTCACACTGAGAATATTACAAGTCCTTAATGGTCCCAAGAACAGCAAACCCTTGTGTTTAAGCTTCTCTCACGAATCTCTAACCTAGATGAGTTACACCTTTAGGAATTATAAATTCATTGTATTTCATTGAAGGCCCCCAAGGGGTTATTTATAGATCATATAACCCTCCTAGTCCTAGACACACTTCATCAATGCGAATAATCACCGCCTCAAAATAAAAGAAAACCGAATCTAACTCGAATCTGAAAACAGATCCAGAAAAGAAAACTGCCAGCCACGATATTAGTCGACTAATACCATGTATTAATCGACTAGGCCCAAATACTAGTTGATTACTCTGACAAGATTCGAACCCCAACTCTCTGTTGGCCCAACCTAGTCGACTATACAAAATATTAGTCGACTAATCCATGTGATTAGTTGACTATACCCAGTACTAGTCGACTAGTACTGTGCACAGCTCCTTGTGCACGTCCGTTCTTTAATTTTTGAAGTTTTATCTACCTTCACGACGTATTCCAGTCACAAATCCTAACATTTTCCTGCCCTAACCGGGGATAAGCACATCATGGTCAGTCCTATTTCATTTCAGCCATGTTTGGTTGTTGGAAAACAAAAGAAAGAAAAGCGTGTGTGGTCTCACGATTCAGTTTTCGGGTGTTTTTCGAGCTTTTAGTTCGGAATTCTGACACAACATAGTAGCTATAAAAAACTACCGCGTGACGCTCATGCACACACTTTTCTTTCTCAATTTTCACAGCAAACAAATAGAACGGATGTGAGAAAAAACTCGTGAGGCTCACATCTCAGATTAAAAAAAAACCCACTTTTCAACAAACAGCCCCCTCAAATCATTCGTGAACAAATATTTTACCTAGCTTACTCCCCATTATTTTTTCTTAGAACTTGTCCCAGTTCTAAGGAACCTATGATGTAACTTTCGCCATGTGTCAGAAAAGAAGAACCCCAATTAATAATATAGGAAAAGAAAAGGATGACAAAAAATTTCCAAGAAAACCCAAAGTCCCAAAACTGAAAGCTTCCCTAGAATACCAAATTTAAGCTGGCGTCTTTGTACGAGTCCATAATTGTTTCTTGGGGAAGTCAGTTTTTGCGAGCTTGTAGTTGTATTGACCATTGTTAAGTATTAGTACGTAAGCGGATAACTGGCAGTTATCTGTTAAGTTGGTTAGTTGTGTGATTGCCGTTATCTTGATAGTTATTTGCTTGAATTCAACCGTTTTTAAATATTTCATCTGACTCAGAGAGAGAGAGAGAGAGAGAGAGAGAGAGAGAGAGAGAGAGATGGTGAGACTCCATGGCGAAAATAAGTCAGAGGAAGTGGAAGAGTGAGATTTCATTTATGGTTTGAATTTTCATTGGCATAAAAGCATAATTTTAATAAAATTAATTACTATTTGGTGTTTCTGCAGGCTGAACAGGACGGGGTAAATTCTGAAAACAGGTAAGACGAAAAAAAAAAAAAAAAAAATTCTTTTAGTTCTCTGCCTCAGTGATAAAAAAAAAACATTTCGGCATAAATAACTAAAGAAATAAACAACTGGAAACTCTAAACAAAAGCCGCAACAAAGATCTAAATCAAGAATTTTTCACATCCAACTGGAACTAGCCGGAGAGGCCTCAAAGTTCCTCTCCTTGTCGTTTATTAATTTCCTATTTTGAATCTTTCCCAAATGGAATCTGAAGACTTGCAAGAAACACAATATATATGTATGAGATAGATTAGGATAATTCGGGAGGGATTCAGGCTCGCATCCTTCCCAATCGAATACAAACGCCATCAAAAAATAAGATCCACTTCGTTGAGGTTGATCTATATTATTTAAAGTATCTATAAATAAAAAATCATATATTTTGAATACTTTTTACACTTCTATCAAGTAAGCACAAAATGAACGGTCAAAAATAGCATATTGTTTAGATGTACATTTTTACACATAAATTCTCAATCCGATCATTTCATCATAATCTAAACACTTAAAAATCCTCATACACTAATTTTTATTAGATTGAAATATTATACATCATTAAACTAGCCTACTCACTATTTTAGCCATCCATTTTTTTCTTATATGATGCATGGAAAAAAAAGTATTTAACATATTTGATTTTTAATATATAGCTACTTCAGATAATGTAGATCAATTTAAACGGAGTGGATATTGTATTCTAATGCCGTAGGGCTGTAATTGAGTGAGAAGAATTCGTCTTGAATCATTCTCAAATGACACAAATCTCTCTCTCTCTCTCTCTCTCTCTCTATATATATATATATATATATATATATATATATATATATATATATATATATATATATATATATATATATATATATATATATATATGGGAAAAATGTTCCTAATAGGTCTCCTTAGATTGTTATCTAAGGAGACGAATTAAAACTCTAATATCCCGATTTTTTTTCACGATCCGAATACACATTATAATATTCATGTTATAAGATGCATGCATATAAAAAATCACGTGATTTGAAGTTTTTTTACTCTATTTTCTTTGGGTTCAAACATTAACGATTTTTAAACAGTAGAACAAAATAGAACAATTAGATCAATAAGTAAATGAACTTCAAATCACGTGAATTTTTTATATGTGTGCATCATATAACATGAATATGATAATGTGCGGTCGGATCGCGAAAAAAAATCGGGATGTTGGAGTTTTAAGCCGTCTCGTTAGATTGTAATATAAGGAGAACCCTACTAGGAGAACTTGACCTTATAATATATATATATATATATATATATATATATATATATATATATATATATATATATATATAGAGAAATGTAAATCAGCTGACACAGGAGGTAACTCCCTCCTATGTCGCACTCAAAAATCAATTTCCCGAGTGAATTTTCAAGATCCGACCGCACATTATCATCTTCATATTCTAAGATATATACATATAAAAAATCAAGTGATTTGAAGTTTGTTTACTCCATTTTCTTTGGGTTCAAACATTAACGGTTTTTTAACAATAGAACAAAATTGAACGATTAGATCAATAAGTAAACGAACTTCAAATCACTTGATTTTTTATATATGTATATCTTAGAATATGAAGATGATAATGTGCGGTCGGATCTTGAAAATTCACTCGAAAAATACGATTTTTGAGTGCGACATAGGAGGGAGTTACCTCCTGTGTCAGCTGATTTACATTTCTCTCATATATATATATATATATATATATATATATATTATATATATATATATATATATATATATGGGGAATCTGTACCTCAGCTACCAGCTGAGAGAGTTCCTGAGCTGGCAGTAACGTGGCCGAATCTATGACACATATCGGTGGCAGAGTATAGGCACTAAAAAAATCAAAAAAATCTTGTCTAAAGAATCGTCAATCAAGTTGATCAAAATATCCCCATTTTACTTCTACACCAGCAAAAATTCATCTACAACAAAATTTACCGAAAATATTTGTAATTTACAGAGAAATTCCGTTAAATTTATTTGTAGTTATAAATCTCCTAATTCTCTTACATCGAAAATATAAAGGGAAAAAAATGATTGGATTAAGATGATATGGAAAAAAACAGCATCAATAAAAAGTAAAAAAAAATGCGCGAAACCTAAAAAATTGGTTGTAATATATAATATTTTTATTGTTTAATTTTGCGTTATTTTCAATTCATATATGTTTAATAAAAGAAACTGAAATGAATAGAAAAACAGAATTTGATGTGGGGCAGCCGTATATTTTTTTGTATTACAAATGTACAATGTAAAAAATAATGAAATACAATGGTTAATGATTTATTTTGCAGATATTTTATAAATCAGATATTCTCGTAACTGCCACAATATTTGCAGATTGACTGGATAATATTTCATGTAATTTTTAATGAACTGTGATATGATCAGTCTTGGTACTAAAAAATGCTTTATTCTCAATGTATATTATAAATAGGATCAAGGTCACAGTACACATACATTCAAAAAATACAATCAAAAAATATATATTGGCATAACGACTATGGTTGCAGTCATTCTACAACAAAACTTCTAATCTTATATTACGAGCGCAACCTTAACCACAGACCTTTTAGCACTGCGATCATGGTCGCAAACTTACTATAACAAAACTTTCAACCTTATATCACGACTGTAATCCTAGTCACATTCCTTATTCATATAGAAATAATAGACGAAACATGCTATCGTTCAGCACTACGACCACAGTCGCTGTCATTATTCACATGCCATATGTAACAGAATTTTAATCGTTTGTAAAATGTAACAAAGTCACAGTCCTAGCAACAATCAGACTTAACAAAGTAGATTAGCCCTGCGACTGTGAGACCAATCCGCGCATAACACATCTTATAAAATACTATATTAATTACTTCAATGTAATTAAAGTAATTAATATCATATCTACCGTGATACTGCAACAGTCTCGAAAAAAGAGGTGCACTAAAATTAATCTTGATAAAGGAAAGATGTGCACCATGCGAAATCTAAATATATAGGAAAAATATTCTATAAAAAGCTAATTTATAGTTCACGTAATAAACCTCTGAAAAAAGGGAACTCTTTGAATTCTCCCACTATAACTGCTTCAAATAAATATTATTTCTTTTTATCACTTCTTCGAAAATTCAACCACCACCTATAACACTTATTATTACTATTCACGTCATTTCACAGTATTGACCATTTTATAGTGCTTATGACTAATATATTATCTCATATCTAAAAAAGATATTTGTGCTCTTCTTTTCAATTTGATTTCCACCTTCCTGAAATAATTCATTCTTGAATCATGTCTTCCCTATCTTCTTCCTCTGAACACTCAGATTTCAACTTCAATCATTCTCCCACTAGTCCTCTTTCTTCAGGGGATTATAATGAATCTGATAGCAGTATGGACTTCATTTTTTTTACTATCTCACTATATCAAATAATATTTTATCTGATCCTCCTCTTCGTAAGGATGATGAAGTTTTCATGGGGCCTAGTGAGGAGAAACTTATTCCTCTGCCACTTTACAAAGACATGCTTAATGAAAGCACGTCCTCTGATGCTAAAGGCGCACTTTCTTTTGTTGAAACTTATAGTTTGATGATAATAGATTTTGATGATAACAAATGTGATATAGGTACATTGAAGCTTAATCTACAGAGCTAATATTGAGTTCTGGTAGCTCAAATTTATTCAAGGATATTGACTATTTTTTTGTTTTTTTAAAAATTTGTTAAAAGCCTTGATTACATACACAAAATAGTCTTATAGTCGACTAACCCCTTTCTGTAGTCGACTAACATATCCTTTAGTCGACTTATAATAGTTTATAGTCAACTAAGTGTCTTCACAAAAAACATATCTGTTCTCTGTTTGTTGACTGTAAGCAACATTAGTCGACTAACCCCTTTTAATAGTCGACTAATTTTAGTTTCTAAAGGCCTATCAATCTGTGTCAGATACATATAGTGGACTTGATCTTTAGGCTAGTTGACTAACCCAGGCAAAACTTCTTATAATAGTCGACTACTCTCATATCCTAGTCGACTAACTACAGTTTCTTACTATTATTTAGTTTTGATTTTCTGGTGTTTTCTCTAACATTTTGATTTTCAAATTTGGGTTGATAACTTTCCTAACTGACCATTGATTTCACGTATAAATATGAATGTTGTCTTTAGATGTAATCACCAATTAAAATCATAAGTTTTCTGTCCAAAACTCTATTGAAAATTCTATTTTTCAGAAAACTAGTTTCGACCTTTTATTCTTCACACAATTCCAATTCTTTTGTAAAGAATTCTGAGAGTCATCCTATAAGATACCTTATTCACAATCACATACAAGTTTCAAGGCTTATAGGTTATTATATTGTAGCCAATAAGAGAGAAAGTATCTTCTTGGTGTAAAAAAAAGTTGTACAGATTTGACAAAAGGTGTTTTGTTAAGTGGTGTATAAGGAGTTGATTTTGGGGTGTATCAAAATCAGGATAAGGAAAATCTCAAGCGGGTTGTTTGGGAACTGGACGTAGGTCATGAGGACCGAACCAGGATAAAATCTCTCGTGTTCGCATTTGCATTTTTCTGAGATTTATTCTGTACATTTTCCTTTCTTGCAAGTATTTTAATTATAAACACTATTCATCTCTTATTTAGTGTTTGTGCTGCCTTATTTATAGATCCTACACCTACATCTTTGAGCATATCCTATGCAGGTTTTTCTCGACACAGATCAGAAGAAGAGCTTGATACAGATGATCCATTCTTGGAGTTTATCAAAGAACCAAAGTACCCTCAAAAGAGAAAGAAAGCGAAGAGGACAGCGAGCCGATCGACGAAGGAGAAGATGAAGAAATAAATAATGAACAGGAAGACGAGAAGAATGAAGACGACAAAGCTGCTTATAATGGTGATGACGAAGAAACTAGAATTTTCTGCTATTCTGATATTCACCTTATTTTTTTCTTCTTTTAAGAGCTTTTAATGCTTTTTTTTGTAAGGTCTCTTTCTGATTATATTATGTGAAAAATAAAATTTATTTTGTATCTCAACTGCGACCATGGTCCCAATACTCAGATAATAATTACTTTCAACTAATATATACTGTAATTATGGTCGCAGTATATATATTTAAGTATATTTATACATAAAATTGCGATCACAGTCTCAGTCCTGACAAAAATAGATTGATCGCTGTGCATTCAATAAGTTAAAAACAGTGATCATGATCGCAGTCCGAAGGTAAATATATAAACAGATGCTACTGCGATTATGAACGCAATCCTCTCAAATCAGTATATGTCATTGTATATCACAAATTAAAAAAATTGTGATTATGGACGCAATGTGTAATACAAATTCAAAGTTCTTCTCATGCGTGAAAAAAAGACAAACAACCACAGTGAAGAATAAATATATAACATCATAAGTAAACTGTGACTATAGTCGCAGTCCTTATTTACTGTTATTATATTTACCAAAAAAGTCATCCACAACATGCTTTCATTAAGCACTGCGACCATAGTCGCAGTTATTATTCGCATGCAATATGTAAAAATAATTTTGATCGTTTATATGTGGCATGCGAATAAGTAAACTGTAACTATGTCCACAATCAGTAAAATACTTATTGATTATATCATAAAATTTTACAAAAAATTAATTTGTTTATATATAAATTAAGCATAAAAATTGACATGTTTATGAGTTCCACATGATACATTCCTATAGATAATTGTAGACTGCAACAAAAGTCGCTTTTAAAACTTTTGAGAAATTATTTTATTGATCACTAAGAGCTTAGTCGCATTGCTGAAATTCATAATATTTGCGAATAAAAAAAATTAATAATGAAGTATTCAAATTTGTTTCGTGATTTGATGAAGTTTCACTTGAAGGGACCTGATTCATATTCGGCTGATCGCAGTTATAAAGATAACTGTGATAATATTATTAGGTCAGAAATATAAAAATAATAATAAACTATACATATCAACTATCTTTTACCGAAGGGACATTTAGTAATTTCAACTGTTCCAATAGGCAGGCTATCCTTATTAGCATGGCTAATAATGTGGCACGTCACCACAGATTGAGAGAGACTCTCAGCTATCGGCTGATATACATATTTTTCTCTCTGTGTGTGTACATATATATACATAATATATATATGTGTAGAGAGAGAGAGAGAGTCTTGTGCGTGTATGTGTGTGTTTTTATGTCATTTTGGAAGGATTCGAGCTCGAGTCCTTCCCACTCAAATACCAAAATCCGACTTTCAAATACAAGATCTACTCCGTTAAACTTGATCTATATTTTTTAAAGTAACTAAAAATCAAAAAGCAAGTATTTTGAATACTTTTTTTTCCTACTTGATGTATGGGCAAAAGTACTTAAAATACTTGAAATTTAGTTTATAAGATACTTGAAATAATATAAACTAACTTCAACGGAATGGATCTTGTATTCGAATGTCGTAGGGCTGTATTTGAATGAGAATGATTCGGCCTCGAATCCTTCCGGAATGGAACAAGTCTATACATACCTACCTACATACATACATACATACATACATACATACATATACATATATATGTATGTATATATGTATATATATCTATGTATATATATTTGTATGTGTGTGTGTGTGTATAGCGAGAGAGATAGACTTGTGTCCTTCCAAAAAGATTTGAGCCTGAATTCTTCGAACTCAAATACAATCCTCCGACATTCGAATACAAGATCACTCCGTTGAAGTTGATCAATATAATTTCAAGTATCTATAAACAAAAAATCAAGTGTTTTGAAGACCTTTAACCTATCCATCAAGCGACGCAAAGTAGACAGCTGAAAGTAGTGAGTTGGTTAGATTTATATGTTTAGACAAATAAATTCTCGATTAGGCCATTTGATTATGATCTAAACATTCAAAAATCCCTGCAAACTAATTTTGTTAGGTTTCAAATGTTCTATACTGTTAAACTAACCAACTCACTATTAAGCCGTCCGTTTTTTCCTTACTTGATGCATAATAAAAAGTATTCAAAACACTTGATTTTGATTTATAGATACTTGAAATAATATAAATCAACTTCAACAAAGTGAATCTTGTATTCTAATGTCGGATGTTGGTATTTAAGTGGAAGGATTCGGCCTCAAATCCTTTTGGAAGGACACAAGTTTATCTATACACACACACATACATACACATGCATATATATACATATACATACATACATACATATACACACACACACACACACACACACACATACACATAAACACACATATACACATATACATATATATACACACATATACACATATACATATACATACATACATACATACACACACGTATATAGACACACACACATACACACACATATATATATTGAGAGTTGTTCGTGTGAGACTCACACGAAGACCATGAGAAAATCATATATGAGCAATCATGTGGCTGATCCGAACAGTTTATCTTGATCTACACATTTTATTTAGGCTACCGATAAAAATCACTTGATTTCGAGACTTTTTATCCATGCAACAAGTGGATACAAAACATACGTTATATTCGCTATAGAATAAATATGTCATCTGACGTACTGGTAAAAAGACTCGGAATCATATGAATTTTTATTAGTAGCCTAATTAGGGCATGTAAATGAAAATAAACAGTTCAAATCGTCCACGAAATCACTCCAATTATTGGTTTCTCATGAAGCTTATTTTGAAAAGGTTTCTCATTTGAAGTTTTTCACGCACACACAAATATATATATATATATATATATATATATATATATATATATATATATATATATATATATATATATATATATATATATATATATATATATATATTTATGTATAGTGTGATATTTGTGTAGTTCCAAAAGGATTTGAGCCCGAAGTTTTCCCAATCAAATACAAGCATACATCATTCGAATGCAAGATCTATTCTGTTGAAGTTGATCTATATTATTTCAAGTATCTATAAACTATAAATAAAGTATTTTAAATACTTTTTGCCCATGCATCAAGTAGGGAAAAACAGGACGGCCTAAATAGTGAGTTAGTTGGTTTAAAGGTGTAGAACATTTGAAACCTAACAAAAATTAATTTGTAGGGGTTTTAAATGTTTAGATCATGATCAAATGGTCTGATCGAAAATTTGTATATCTAAAGACATAGATCCAACCAACTCACTACTTTCGGCCGTTCATTTTACGTCGCTTGATGGATAGGCAAAAAATATTCAAAAACTTGATTTTTGATCTTTAGTTACTTTAAATAATATAGATTAACTTTAATAGAGTGGATCTTGTATTTGAATGTCTGATGTTGATTTTTGGGTGAGAAGAATTCGGGCTCGAATCCTTTCGGAACTACACAAGGTCTGCATTTATATATATAGAAAAGATTCGAGCCTGAATCCTTCCACTCATATACCAACATCCGACATTCAAATACAAGATCCACTCTGTTGAAGTTAATTTATATTATTTAAAGTAATTAAAATTAAAAATCAAGTATTTTGAATACTTTTTGCCCATCCATCAAGCGGCGCAAAATGGACGGCCAGAAGTAGTGAGTTGGTTAGATCTCTCTTAGACTTACAAATTCTCGATCCGACTATTTGATCATGATTTAAACATTTAAAAATCCCTACAAACCAATTTTGTTTGGTTTCAAATGTTCTACACTGTTAAACTAACCAACTCACTATTTAGACCGTCTATTTTTCCTCTACTTGAGACATGGGCAAAAAATATACACACACATATGTAGACTTGTGTAGTTCTAGAAGGATTCGAGACCGAATCCTTCTCACTCAAATAGAATCAAACATCATCCGAATACAAGATCCATTCCTTAAAGTTGATCAATATTATTTCAAGTATTTATAAACCAAAAATTAAGTATTTTAAATACTTTTTGCACTTGCATCAAGTAGGAAAAAAACGGACGATCTAAATAGTGAGTTGGCTAGTTTAACGGTGTAGAATGTTTGAAATCTAAAAAAATGGGTTTGTAGGGGTTTTGAATGATTAGATCATGATCAATTGGTCGGATCAAGAATTTGTAAATCTAAAGACATAAATCTAACCAACTCACTACTTTCGACTGTTCATTTTGCGCCGCTTGATGGATGGGCAAAAAGTATTCAAAATATTTGATTTTTGATTTTTAGTTACTTTAAATAATATAATCAATCTCAACAGAGTGAATCTTGTATTTGAATGCTGGATGTTGGCATTTGAGTGGGAGGAGTTCGGGCTCGAATCCTTCCGGAACTACACAAGTCTATCTCTCTCCTCTCTCTCTCTCTCTCTCTCTATATATATATATATATATATATATATATATATATATATATATATAGAGAGAGAGAGAGAGAGAGAGAAAGAGAGTGTTCCTAATTGGTCTTCTTAGATTACAATCTAAGGAGGCGACTTAAAACTCTAACATTCTAATTTTTTTCACAATCCAACCAGACATTATCATCTTCATGTTTTAAGATGTATACATATAAAAATTACATGATTTTGAGTTTATTACTCTATTTTCGTTTGGTTCAAACATTAACGATTTTTAATAGTGTAACAAAATAGAACGATTAGATTAATGAGTAAACGAACTTCAAATCACTTGATTTTTTGTATGCGTACATCTTAGAATATAAAGATGATAATTATGGTCGGATAGTGAAAACATCGAATGTTGAAATTTTAAGCTGTTTACTTAAATTGTAGTCTAAGGAGACCTACTACGAACACCTTACCCTACACACACACACATATACATACACACACACACATATACATGCATACATACATACATACATACATATATATATACATATATATATATATATATATATATATATATATATATATATATATATATATATATATATATATATATATATATATATGTATATATATATATATTATATGTATATATATATATATATATATATATATATATATATATATATATATATATATATATATATATATGAAAAACATCTAGAAGGGGGGTGAATAGGTGTTAATGCTAATCTAATGATCTTTTTAAACAAGTATGAAAGAATGATGCAATCGGTCACTCAAAACAAGAAATTGAAGCCGAATTCCCCGTGAAGGGCTCTAGAACTTCTCCTATTTGATTCCTCTAGATTATGAGTTGAGACGCGTAATTACTTTCTTGTTGAGATGAGTAAAAACTGACAAATGTAAGTAATGAAATGGATGCAATATTAAAGTGCAAGCATGAAGTATCACCAGATATAAATGTAAAGCAATAAAAAACAATAAGAAAACTAATCGCAAACACAAGGAATTTGTTTTGAGGTTCGAGCCACCGCTCTACGTCCCCGCCTTCACCATCGTGAAGGATTACCACTATATCCACTGAGGAAATTACAAGAGGTCTACACAAGACCGGAGTACCGAACTCCCACCAATCCAATCCACTTCACAAGAGGGATCTCAGCACAAAGAACAATAAGTAACAAGGTAATCAAAAAGACCACAAACTTCTCTCTTACAACTCCTTATAGAATGGAATGATTTTTGGCTCAAGAAGTGTAGTGAGAAAAATTCAGTTGAAAAGAGTAAGAAATTTTTTTAAAACAACTGAAAAACTTAGACCAAGAATGCACTTTAAAATTGAGGGCTTTGAAAAACTTTTCTTCTCTTTTGAAACACAAAACAATGGGTATTTTTCTTAATTTTCACAAGTGACCAATGCCATCTATTTATAGGGATTAGAAGAGATCTAATCATCATTATAACTAGTTTAATAGGTCAGAAAATAGCCCCCAAAAATTCAGAGATAGCTGACTAAAACATCACCATCAAATCCAAAACACAAAACTCAGAAAACTAGCTGTTGAGGCTGCAGACGGCTGTCGGTCGACCGACCCAGTCGACCGGCAGTCAAACTTGGCAACTAGCCGATGGACTCGATCGATCGGTCGGTCGACCGGAGGCTAAACAAAAACAAATCTTTGTTCTGTCGGTCGACTGGCCCGGTCGACCGACAAAACCCAAGAGCAAGGGTCTGTAAGTCGGTCGACCGGTCTGGTCGACTGGCAGACGTGCACAAAACGTGCACGCTAAAAACACAAGGCCTGGTCAACTAGTGCGGTCGACCGATCAGGCCTGAACTGATCCGGTCGACCGCCCGGTCGACCGTTGGGCCTGAAACAGGATTTTTATAGGAAAAATTTTAAACTTTGAAAATTTTTTAAAATAATTTTGTAAGGCTATATGATTAAGCAGCATGCTATAAGGGTTGATATACATGATATAAAAAAGATGTAAAAAAAAAAATAATTTGAGTCATGTATAACAAACAAGACATGCACCTAAATCAATTAACCAAAATAAAAACCGTATTTTGAAAAATGAAAGTGTGTGTGTTTTCTTGAGCCAACTTATCATAACCTTATTATTTAACAAACTAATTCTTACAAAGATTCTAGGTGACTATAAGATCTTCAAATGGGCTCCTCCATATGCGATGTTGATATAGCTTGAATCCTTGACCCGAAATGAATCAATCTTGAGTCAAAAATACCTTCCTTTAGGGAAGAAGAAATCTTGAATCCATAGAACTCTGAAACACACCTAAACACTAAAACATGATTAGTATAAATAACTATATATATATTTCGTAATCATCAAAACTCAAAAACCGGGTGATTGTAACCTTGGGCCAACAATCTCCCCCTTTTTGATGATGACAAAACATATGAGTTATTTAACAAAAACATGGGAAAGGAGCTTGGAAGCTCCCCCTCAAATTATGCTATATATATGAAAAGTAGAAACTAAGAACTTTGGCATAAGAGAGACATAGGATTTCAAAACATATTGCTCAAAACTCATAATTCAAAAACTAACCTTTTATAACTCAAAATTCAAAACTTAAAATTCAAAACTAACTTGTTATAACTTAAAACTCAAAACTCAAAATTCAAAACTAACTTGTTATAACTTAAACTCAAAACTCAAAATAACTCTTCAAAACTCAAAATGCATAACTCAAAACTCAAAATAAGCTAACTTTTTCTTCCCCTTTTTGTCATACATCAAAAAGGGTAAACATTGTTTAAATTTTTTTCATGATTCCATAACACAAACATTCAATTCACCACAAATAAAGAAAAATCTAGCATAGTCTAGTGGTTTTGTAAAAATATCGGCAAGTTGAAAATCGGTAGAAACATATTCAATTTCAATATCACCTTTCTCATAATGATCTCGAAGAAAGTGATACCGAATGTCAATGTGCTTAGTCTTACTATGTTGATTTGTATTTTTGGTCATATGAATAGTTCTAGTATTATCACAAAATATTTTAATATGGTCAAAATGTAAATCATAGTCAAGGAGAGTATGTTTCATCCAAAGAACTTGTGCACAACAAGCTCCGGCCGCAACATACTCTACCTCGGAGGTTGAGAGGGCTACCGAATTTGCTTTTTGGAGGACCATGAAATAAGACAATTACCAAGAAATTGACATGTTCCACTTGTACTCTTCCTATCCACTCTACAACCCGCATAATCCGCATCCGAAAAACTCGTCATGGAAAATTTTCCGGTCTTCAGATACACAAACCCATTTCAATTGTGCCCTTAAGGTATCTAATAATGCGTTTTACCGCAATCAAATGGGACTCTTTAGGATACGATTGAAATCGAGCATAAAGACATACACAAAACATAATGTCCGGCCTACTAGACGTTAAATACAACAAGCTACCAATCATGCTACGATAAAGCTTAATGTTTACACTTGTACCTTGTTCATCCTTGTCAAGCTTTGTGGTGGTAGCCATGAGAGTTTTGCTTGTTTTAGCCCCTTCAAGCCCAAATCTCTTGATAAGTTCCTTCGTATACTTGGCTTGATTGATGAGGATCCCATCCTTCCTTTACTTGATTTGAAAACCAAGGAAATAGTTAAGCTCGCCAATCATAGACATCTCAAATTCCTCCTTCATGCATGATTCAAAAACTTTGCAAAGATTTTCATTAGTAGAACCAAATATGATATCATCAACATATATTTGAACTATAAGTATATCATTTTCAACATGTTTTGTAAACAAAGTAGTATCTATTTTTTCTTTATTAAAACCATTAGAAATTAGAAATGAAGAAAGTCTTTCATACCAAGCCCTAGGGGCTTTTTTTAAACCATAAAGAGCTTTGTCAAGTTTGAAAACAAAATCTGGATGTGTAGGATCAACAAACCCGGGGGGTTGTTCAACATACACCTCCTCTTCAATAAATCCATTTAAGAAAGCACTTTTTACATTCATTTGAAAAAGTTTAAATCTTTATAAGAAGCAAATGCAAGTGTCATCCGGATGGCTTCAAGCCGTGCTACGGGTGCAAAGGTTTCCTCAAAATCGATACCTTCGACTTGAGTGTAACCTTGGGCCACTAACCTAGCTTTATTCCTAACAACATTTCCTGACTCATCCAACTTGTTCTTAAAGATCCACTTAGTACCAATTGTTGGTCTATCGTGGGGCCTAGGAACAAGATGCCAAACTTGGTTGCGCTCGAATTGATTGAGCTCCTCTTGCATGGCTAGCAACCAACATGAGTTGCCCTCGGCTTCGAGGATATTCTTTGGTTCAAAGTGAGAAATAAATGCATAGTACCCACAAAGATCATGAAGTTTAGAACGAGTAGTTATCCCTTTTGATACTTCACCTATAATAAGATCCTTGGGATGATGTGGATTGTATCTCCAATCTTTTGAAAGTGGTTGAGTAGTCTCCACTTCAACTTCTTGAATTTCATTTCCTTGAACCTCATTTTCTTGAACTTCATTTCCTTCATCATCCTTTGGCATGTCTTCAAAAGTAGGTGAGTCCTTCAAAGTAGTTCTCTCCATGTCTTCATTTAGGGAATCTATTTCTATAACATTCTTAACAAACACATTAGATTCCTCAGACTTTACATGTATAGATTCTTTAATAGTCAAGGATGACTTATTAAAAACTCTATAAGCTTTACTAGTATTAGAGTAACCAACAAAAATTGCTTCATAAGACTTTGCATTAAATTTACCTAAATTATCTTTAGTATTCAAAACAAAGCATTTATAACCAAAAACTTTAAAGTATGAAACATTTGGCTTTCTAGAAAAATAGATCTCAAAAGATGTTTTTGAAGTGTTTTTGCATAAGAAAACTCTATTTGATATGTAGCAAGATGTGTTAACGGCTTCGGCCCATAGATAATGAGGGAGATCATATTCATTTATCATTGTCCTGGCCATCTCTTGTAATGAACGATTTTTCCTCTCAACGACTCCATTTTGTTGTGGAGTTTTAGGACAAGATAGTTCATGCTTAATTCCATGTTCTTCACAAAAAGTGATAAAGGGTTGGTTATTGAATTCACCACCTCTATCACTTCTTATTCTTAAAATAGAAGAATCTTTTTTCTTTTCAACTCTTTTCTTAAAGGTTTGAAAATATGAAAAAACTTGATTTTTGTGTTCTAAAAAGAAAACTCAAGTAAAACGCGAGAAATCATCAACTAAAACGAAAACAAAATGATTCTCACTTAGACTTTTAGTTTGAGTAGCACCAAACAAATTCATATGGATCAACTCCAAGGGTCGTGATATCATGATATCCTTGATTGACTTGAAAGAGGACTTGGTTTGTTTCCCAAGTTGGCACGCATCGCAAATGCGGTCCTTTTCAAAGTTCAAGTAAGGAATACCTTTTACTATTTTCTTGTTTAATCTAGATAGATGGTCAAAAGAAATGTGACCTAATCTCCTATGCCACAACCAAGAGTCATCATTGAGGGCTTTCAAACAAATAGCATTGCATAGCATATTAGACTTGTCAATCATGTATACATTGTTTTCACGAAATCCGGAAAATATATATGCATTGGATTGTCTATCAATAACTCTACATGCTAGGTTATTAAAAACAACATCAAAACTTTTGTCACAAAGTTGACTAACACTCAAGAGATTATGCTTGAAGTCATCAACTAAAACAACATTTTCTATTAAAGGAGACGTACTAAGTTTAACATTACCAATACCAATGATTTTTTCTTTGGTGTCATCTCCGAAGGTGACGGTGCCACCTTCATGATATCTTGATAGGGTTACAAAGTTGTTGATATCCCAAGTCATGTGCCTTGAGCAACCACTATCAAGGTACCACAATCCTTTACGTCGTTGGGCCTTGGAATGTACCTACATCATTTAACAAATTTGTTGACTTTGGTACCCAAACTTTCTTGGGTCCTTGAAAGTTAGTATCCCGAACCCAAACATGATTATGCGATGCATTAATCCTATCATAGCAAAATTTAACTAAATGACCTTTACGGCCACAATATGTGCATGAAAAGATTTTACCATACATGAATGCAGATGTGTGTGTGGAGTGTGGGCATGTTTAGGGTGCTTGGCATGATGTAAAGGTTGTGATTTATGAACATGAGCATGAATAGCATGTGAATGTTTCTTTGGGACATGTTTCTTAGGAAACATAGCCTCTAGTCTATTTTTATCAAATTCAAATTTCTTCAAAACAATTCCTAATGAATCAATTTTCTCTTTTAGCATGGTAATTTCATTTTCATCAATTTGTGAAAATTTACCTTTGCAAGAAATTTTATAATTATCAAAATCCTTTTGTGTAGAAACAAGAGTAGAAAATAATTCATCCTTTTCTTTTATAAGAGTGAAGACTTTGTGATTGAGAGATTCATTTTTCTTTTTCATTTTCAAGTATTTCTTTTTGCGAAAATCATAGTTATGAGATAGTTCTTCAAAAGCTTCTCCTAGTTCATCTATAGAAAGCTCACAATCAATAGATATATCGGGAGTTACCTTGCTTGTGCTTTCATTTGCCATGAAGCACATGTTGGCGGTGTTGACTTCCTCATCAGATTCACTCTCTGAATCCCAAGTAGCCTTTAAAGCTTTCTTTTTGTACGGCTTCTTGGAGGTGGAGGGTTTGCTTTTGTTTTCTAGCCATTCCGCAGCAATAAGACCCGGTTTCCGGCAATTAAAGCAAATGATTTTCTTCTCTTCTTTACCTTGCCATCTCCTTCTATTTTGAAACTTTGCCTTGTTATACATTCTTCAAACATTCTTTACAAGAAGAGAAAGATCTTCATCATCCTCTTCTTCATCATCGTCGTCAGAGTAGATGGAAGAACTCTTGAAGGCAATAGCTTTCTTCTTGGGAAGAGCCATCTCTTCTCTTGCTTTTTCTTTCCATCTCATGGGTCTTGAGATTCCCAATGAGACCGATAAGCTCCATTTCTTCCTTGTCACTGAGCTTCTTCAAAGTTGTGGCTTTGACTTCCCAAGATGGAGGGAGTGCACGGATGATCTTTCTCACCCTTTGGTCATTGTCAATAGTATCACTTAAAGAAGAAAATCCATTAGTAATCTTTGTAAATTTAGTAATCATATCATCTATGGTTTCATTCTCTTGCATAGAAAAATTTTCATATTGGGAACGAAGAAGGTCGATTTTTACCCTCTTTACTTGTGAAGTCCTCTCATGAGTGACAAGTAAGTGAGTCCAAATTTCATGTGCGAATTTGCAACGAATGACTCTTGAAATATCATCGTCATTAAGAGCTTGAAGCAAGGCATAGTGTGCCCTAGCATTAGCATCAAACTCCTTCGTGGCAATATCGGACCAAGTGTCCTCATCACCAAGGGGTACACTAAATGGTTTGGTCACCACCTTTGCAACCCGGCTTCCTAAAGATTGTAAAAACACGGTCATCTTAACCTTCCATATGGGAAAGTTAAGGCCATCAAACTTGGGTAGGGTCTTAATTCCTTCGGCCATTTTTACTAAGTGTAAGAGGATGAAAAATGAATAAAGTGATTAGCAATATAGGATCTCTCTAAGGTTGTTAAGCCAAGAGCCTAGAGACCAAAGCTCTGATACCAATTGAAAAACACCTAGAGGGGGGTGAATAGGTGTTAATGCTAATCTAATGATCTTTTTAAACAAGTATGAAAGAATGATGCAATCGGTCATTCAAAACAAGAAATTGAAGCCGAATTTCCCGTGAAGGGCTCTAGAACTTCTTCTCTTTGATTCCTCTAGATTATGAGTTGAGGCGCGTAATTGCTTTCTTGTTGAGATGAGTAAAGACCAAAAAATGCAGGTAATGAAATGGATGCAATATTAAAGTGCAAGCAAGAAGTATCACAAGATATAAATGTAAAGTAATGAAAAACAATAAGGAAACCAATCGCAAACATAAGAAATTTGTTTCGAGGTTCGAAGCACCGCTCTACGTCCCCGCCTTCACCACCGTGAAGGATTTCCATTATATCCACCGAGGATATTACAAGAGGTCTACACAAGACCGGAGTGCCAAACTCCCACCAATCCAATCCTCTTCACAAGAGGGATCTTAACACAACGAACAACAAGTAACAAGGTGATCAAAAAGACCACAAACTTCTCTCTTACAACTCCTTATAGAATGGAATGATTTTTGGCTCAAGAAGTGTAATGAGAAAAATTTAGTTGAAAAGAGTAAGAAAAATCTTTAAAACAACTGAAAAACTTAGACCGAGAATGCACTTTAGAATTGAGGGCTTTGAAAAACTTTTCTTCTCTTTTGAAACACAAAACAATGGGTATTTTTCTTAATTTTCACAAGTGACCAATGCCATCTATTTATAGGGATTAGAAGAGATCTAATCATCATTATAACTAGTTTAATAGGTCAGGAAATAGCCCAAAAATTCAGAGATAGCTGACTAAAACATTGCCATCAAATCCAAAACACAAAACTTAGAAAACTAGCCGTTAGGGCTGCAAGCGGCTGTCGGTCGACCGGCAGTCAAACTTGGCCGTTGGACTCGGTCAACCGGTCGGTCGATCGGAGGCTAAACAAAAACAAATCTTTGTTCTATCGGTCGACTGGCCCGGTCGACCGACAAAACCCAAGAGCAAGGGTCTGTCAGTCGGTCGACCGGTCCGGTCGACTGGCAGACGTGCACAAAACGTGTACGCCAAAAACACAAGGCCCAGTCGACCGGTGCGGTCGACCGATCTGGCCTGAACTGGATCCGGTCGACCGCCCGGTCGACCGTTGGGCCTGAAACATGATTTTTATAGGAAAAATTTTGAAATTTGAAAAAATTTGAAATTTTTTTGTAAGGCTATATGATTAAGTAGCATGCTATAAGGGTTGGTAAACATGATATAAACAAGATGTAAAATAAAAAATAATTTGAGTCATGTATAACAAACAAGACATGCACCTAAATCAATTAACCAAAATAAAAACTTTATTTTGAAAAATGAAAGTGTGTGTGTTTTCTTGAGCCAACTTATCATAACCTCATTCTTTAATAAACTAACTCTTACAAAGGTTCTAGGTGACTACAAGGTCTTCAAATGGGGTCCTCCATATGCGATGTTAAAATAGCTTGAATCCTTGAACCCGAAATGAATCAATCTTGAGTCAAAAATACCTTCCTTTAGGGAAGAAGAAATCTTGAATCTATAGAACCCTGAAACACACCTAAACACTAAAACATGATTAAAACAAATAACTATATATGTTTTGTAATCATTAAAACTCAAAGACCGGGTGATTGTAACCTTGGGCCAACAATATATACATATATTTATAGACTTGTGTCATTCTGAAAGGATTCGAGGTCGAATCCTTCCCACTCAAATACCAACAACCAACATTCGAATACAAAATCCACTCCGTTGAAGTTGTTCTATATTATTTCAAATATTTATAAATCAAAAATCAATTATTTCGATTACTTATTGCCCATGCATCAAGTAGGGGAAAACAGATAGCCTAAATAGTGAGTTGGTTAGTCTAACGGTGTAAAACATTTGAAGCCTAACAAAAATTGTTTTGTAGGAATTTTTAAATATTTAGATCATGATCAAATGGTCGGATCGAGAATTTGTATGTCTAAAGACATAGATCTAACCAACTCACTGCTTTCGGCCGTTCATTTTGCGCCGTGATCATACACGTATATTGCATTATTTATTAGTATATTCATATACCTATCTTGTAATAAATCTGCTAATCACCTTGTCTTAATATTTAATTCATGCAGAATATGATTAATGAAGGGAGAGAAGATAACACCAAATAAATACCGGTTAAATCAGATTTATATGGATTTATTTGGTTAGCTGAAGATCATCACAAATCTAATCTAACTAAACCAAATTTAGTTCGATTTATTTTATTAGCTGGAAAATAAAGGAGATAGTGACAAATTCAAAAGTCCAAAGGCAACCCTATCAATATACAAAGGGATATCTAAAGGACTGGGATGTATATTCAGAAGATTCAGAGAGATAAGACAAAATCTAACTGAAAATCAAAAGATAAAACAAAAATTTATCTCCAAACTTATCTCCAACTTTATTGAAAAGAACTTTTCTGTTGGGCAAGATATTTACTCCTATCTTCGTACGCTTTCTCTTATACAGTTTTGGCTATAAATACCTGCACTTCTGAAGGCAAAGGGGCACCACTCCAGCAGAGAGTTATGATTTGGCTGTTAATTTAGTTGAGGTTTTCTTTTTCATTTTACATGTAATTTTAATTTCTTTATATCTTTTATTAGAGAGCTTCATGAACAAAAGTAGAGAAAGTATTGTATTGAGACTGACACTAAATGTAATCTTCTTTAAAGAGAGTTGTATTTGAGCGTGATAGTTAATGTGATTCTCCCACTTTTTCTCATTGTTTCTCAACTTAATTGATCGCTGCTTCTACGGTATTTCTTTCACTTGCTTTACTTTAATTATTTTTAAGGTATGTTATTCTTTCTTCCCTTTCTTGTTTATTAAATGACTTCAAATCTAATGCTTTTCTTTCTTTCTTTCTTTTTTTACTTATTTCTCTTTTCAATCAAAACACCAGCACCATCTTATTCTTCTACTTTTTACTCTTCTTTTAACTTAACATAGTTTCATTTTTTTCCTTTTAAAAACAAAGAAGACTTTTAATCGCTTTTAGTAACTTACAAGAAAGACTTACTCACACGCTTCCATCGTAGTCCCTCCTTGTGGATCACGACCCACATAGCTACCTGCTATAGCGGTAGAATTGAGAAACTTAGCACTTGTTTCTAAATTCTATATTTTTCTGTGAAGGTGTATCTCGATCAAATTTTGGCGTCGTTGCCGGGGAGAAACAATAAGTTTTCTTTTTGGTTTTCTTAATTGGTTAACTTGTTCTTCTCTATTTTAGTATGCAGAGGAATATTTTAGGAAACTAATATCTGTAGTGGAGTATATGATGCCCTGTGTCTCTGCTCAAGAAAGCAGAGCACAGGGGGATATTTCTACAAGTTTTAGGTTTTCTTTTTACTATATTTGTACACTGCTTTTAATTCAACAGTAACTTGGTTGATTGTAAATACTAAAAATGGTTTAGAGTCTTGCATCTTAAGCACATGTCTAATTCCTTTCATTTTCATTATTGTTGAAGAGTGTTGGAGTCAAGGTATGTGTACATTGCATGTAGCATAGGAAACGCGCTTGTATGATTTATTGCTTAAGTGTTATTTTTTATTATATACTTGCACTCTTACATGAAAACAATTAAGGGCTTGTCCAATAAACAAGATAAGGTGAGGAAGTCATTACCCTTCTTTAGCCCAAAAATCATCTCCTCGCTCACTAACCTAATCCTAACTTAAAACTGAGTAGACGTTGGCCCTAGCGACATCTTGGACTCATTAGGAGATTGATCTAAGAAGAAAGTTGTTAGAGTTTGACTCTAGTCAAATCAATGTCAAAGGTTAGAGATTTAGAAGTGAAATCTCGAAGAACAGTAGTTTGGCATAATTAGGCTTCTTCCTCAAGCAGAATAACTCCCACTGATCTTGCCCCTACCTAGTTGATTAACCTGTTATCAGATTGCTGCAATATACCTCCCGTGGACATTCTAACTAATTAGGAATCGTCTAGGTCTAAGGTTACCCTAACTTAGGCCAGATTTTTCTTTCTTTTTGTTTATTTATTTGTTTTTCTTTGTTTGTTTTTGTCAGTTTGTGTGAAGTGGATTATAACAACAATTTTTTTAATTTTAATAGTAATCCAATTACACCTTGACCTCTTTAACGGATAACACTAACCTGATATTTCATAACTTTAACCAACCAAGTATGCCAGATTGGTCTTATCTAAATCAGTATTGTCCTAACCCCAGTATTATGAACAAGATTGGAATAACCATCACCACTCTTCACCAAGTCAGTGGGGTTACATCTCCCCCGCGTAATATGGTTAACTACCTTACCAACAACCAGCTCCATATACTCCTTATCAAGATCAACCTATAAAAGAAAATCTGATTTAGAAAAGAGTCTAGAAGCCTTCCTGTTGGCCCAAAGGCGATTAGCCCTGTTTTTGATGATAACAAAACATATGTAGTTATGTTTTTAATAATTTTGTTTAAGAAAGTTTGAGGCCAACTATTTATTGCATTTTGGCTCCATCATAAGACTCACACTTTTGGAAGCCAAGAAGATGTAAATCCCAGAGCTTAAGAACATAGAAGAGCTCAAGTATCAAGTATACTAGTGAAGACTATATCAAAATTTGTATTTTTACTTTTTATATTTTAGATAGGATTTATAGTCGTTTGTTAAAACCAAGGTGATATAGGTTGATAGCTTTTGGGATTGAGACACACACATATTTCATACTCCTATGTGTTTTTAAAAAGAATTCATAACTATTCTCTTTATCGTTTTCAAAATTGAGTTTCAGGAAAATGAGTTTCAGAAAAACTGGGTTCTCATTTAGAAAAGGTAAACCCTAACCCTGAAATCCATCATCATTTTCTCCTTTCACGTCTTTCAAGCATTACTGTCACCACCTCCACACTCTCTAAACAGCTCCGCCACCTTCAAAACAGTCTCAACACCTCCAAAGCAGCTCCGCCACCTTCTCCACATCCTCCAATATGTCCCAAACTTAGTCGTGTGTGTGGGTGATATTTGATGATGTAAGATCCCCAATGGCGCAAAGGCGCAATGGGCTTGAGCACTCAAATGGTGCAAAAAGGCGCAGTGGGCCCTTGTAAAGCTAGTTGGGCTCTCAAGAATTTGACAATGGTGTGCATGATATTGCTGGGAAGCTCTGATACCACGCGGAGAAAAAAGTGTCTCTCGTTAGAGCATTTGATCTTCCGGTGTGAAGATAGTTGAGCTTGCAGGTTGAATCTTTGTTCGAGGGGGATTGTTGGGATTTGGGCTGAATAAATAGTCCCACATCGGCTAGACGTGGGGATGGTCTTGGATATATAAGGATTTGGGCAACTCCACCTAGAAAGTTAGTTTTTTAGAATGGTGCCCCAAGTCCTTCAATTGGTATTAGAGCCATGCCCCGAACTTAGTCGTGTGTGTGGGTGATGTTTGATGATGTAAGAGCTTCCCAATGGCACAAAGGCGTGCAATAGGCTTGATCACCCCAATGGCTCAAAAAGGCGCAGTGGGCCCGTGTAAAGCTAGTTGGGATCTTGAGGTTTGACAGTGGGTGTGCATGACACTGCTGGAAAACTCTGATACTACGCGAAAAAAAATTGTATCTCGATAGAGCATTTGATCTTTCAGTGTGAAGATAGTTGAGCTTGCATGGAGATTCTTTGTTCGAGGGGGGTTGTTGGGATTTAAGCCAAACAAATAGTCCCACATCGGCTAGACGTGGGGATGGTCTTTAGGTAGTATATAAGGATTTGGGCAACTCTACCTAGAAGTCATTTAGGATGGTGGCCCAAGTTCTTCAATACAGCCTCACCACCTCCAAAATAGTCCCGCCACCATCTCCATACCCTCCAACAGCCCCGCCACCTCCAAAACAGCCCTACCACCGTCTCTTTTTGCTCCACCAGCTGTTGTAACCCTTCAAAAATCAGATTTTTAAATCTGATATGGTTTTCTTAATGCTCTACGAGATTCCCTAGTGAGATCCGATCTATCTATTGCTTAAAAATCAGATTTTTACTTCTAATCTGGTCTTCTTGATGATCTATAAGGCTTCTTTGGTGAGATATGCCCTGTTTACTGCTTAAAAATCAGATGTTTTACATCTAATCTGGCTATTTTGATGCTTTACAAACTCTGTCTGATGAGATTTGATCTGTTTACTACTCAAAAATCAGATTTTTACATATGATCTGGCTTCTTTGATACTCTACGAGATTTCTCTGGTGAGATCTACTCTGTTTATTACTCAAAAATTAGATTTTTATATCTGATCTGGCTATTTGATGTTGTCTATGCTATTATCTGGTAACTAAGCTACTTGTTTCTCTTTATTAATAGCTGTTTACTGCTACTTCTGGCTATTTTTCTGGTGATTTTATAACTGAATGTGATGTCGGTTGTCTCAAGTACTTTATCCATTCTTGTTTCTCTATTTTGGCTCTCTGATGATACTGCTCATGTTCTCTCATATAATGCCTCTGCACCTTCTGGTGCTCCAACTGTTCAGATATCATATGACGAGTATGACAGGTTACGTCAACTTGAGTTCTATCAGACAAGTCATTCATCAACTCATCCATCATCTTCAGGTCATTCATCAACTCATCCATCCTCTTCAGATGGTGTTGTTAGCTAGTTTTGTTACTCTTACTGATCTCTATTGCTACCGATCAATTTTACATCTACTGCGGGTATCTATTACTATTGAGTTCGAGAATCTCTCAAAATCTTTCTACTGAGTTTGAGGATCTCCTAAAACCTTTCCTACTGAGTTTGAGGATCTCCTAAAACCTCTCATACTGAGTTTGAGGATCTCTCAAAATTTCTCCTTCTACTGAGTTTAGTAAACTCTAAAATCCTATTTGTATTCAAGGTGGTGATGAATATTAACCTTTTGCATGGAGGTTTGGTTTGATTGACAGTTTCAATGTCGACATCGAAGACTCAGTAGTGTGGCATAAGTTATCAATTTCGTATTTGTTTCTTATTTTTTTTGTTTAGAAAAACTTTGTTTAGAAGATATTTTCTAATCTATGTAACAAGTTGGGCATGTTAGATCTTTATGCTCCAGTTTGAGGGGAAAGTGTTAAAATTAGTTATTAGTATTGGGTTATTGGGTTATTACCATATACCCACTTTGTCTTCTATATATATCTTGTACCTTCTCTTATGTTAAGAAATCAATTCCTCTTTAGGGTTTTCTATTTCTCAACAGAGATGATAGCTCAATGCTTGTGAGAAAACTAAGAATTTTGAAATGAAACTCTTAAGAAAACACTTGGAAAGATATCTTTGAAGATATAGAAATTTGAAGCTCAAAATTTGTATTTCTAAAAAACTTGTTTTCTTGATTTTTCAAAACTTTTTTAAAACTTAAACATAAAATTTTCTCTTGTAAAAATCTTGTAAAATCTTCTCAAAATCTTGTAAAATCTTGTTTAAAACTCTCAACTAAAACCCATGTTATAGGAATATGATTGAGATGATTAGAGAGTAAATCCTGTTGTTAAAACATTGATTAAGCCCAAATAAAGTAAAAATATAACCGTTTGGGAATAAAACAAAATTGAAAAATCTAAAATATAGCCATTTGAGGCAAGTCAGACCTAAATGGCCTAATAGTCAACGACCTGGTCGATTGCTCAACGACTATTTTTATAGTTGTTGAGGCTTGTCGGTCGACTGCTGTAAGAACACAATGTGTTCTCACAGTAGCTGATTGACCGCTCGGTCGATCGACTGAGAGCACTCTGCTCTATGTAGCGCACGGTCGACCGGTCAGAGAGGCAGACTGGCTCTATGATCATCCGGTCGACGGCGTGCACAAGCTCTTGCTTGTGTGCATGTTCGATTGACTGCCCGATCGACCGCATGTGCACAAGCAGTCTGCTTGTGACATGCTCAGTCGACCGGCCCAGGGCCAAAATTGCAATATTTTGTATTTTAAAAATTATTTTAAATCTTAATAAAATTCTATAAAATCTGCAAAAATAAGTTCTTATAAATATATATAAGTACAAATATGTGTGATAAAAAATCAACACATACTTCAAAATGTGAACTTCTTTTTGAGATGTTAAATATAATTTTGAAAACATAGACTATATTAAAAATTGTTTTTCCAAAACTAAACTTTAATTAGTAAAACAAGTTTTTCTAAAACTTAAATAAATACAAAAACAAATTTCTAGACATTGGTGCATGTATATGTGTATAAGCTTGAGCTATCAAAACTAATTTATATTTTATACAAATCTAGACATTTTTACAAAGAGTCTTCTAGTCGATATGATCTACACTTTGACTCGATCAAAAACTTGATTCCTTTGAGTTAGACTTCTTCTTGAGTACTTAATTTGATTTTTATGTTTGAGCTCTTGAACCAACACGTGTTAGCTACAAACTTGACTTTGAGTATTTTAAAGAGACTAAGCACTAACTAAGATCTAGATTAATATTTGAAACTTAAATAACACAAGATCATTGGTGGTATAACTACATGAGTTAATCATCATTAAAACTAGAGTGATGGGTCTTCAGGCCAACAATTTCTCTTTTTTTGATGATGACAAAACTTATGGAGTTATATATGCATGGATTAGTGAAAAGCTTTATTAAAACTCTCTTTAACTCATGCATAGTAAATAAACAACAAGATATTCAATAAAGCTCAATAAACATCAATAAACATCAAAACATATATGTAAAACAAACATGCATATATGAAATCTAAATTTCTCTCCTTTTTTGTCAATTCATCAACAAAAAGGGTAGGCAAAATAAAGTAAAGATATATGCGATATAAACTCATGACGAGGAGAGGCTTTAAGTTAACTCTCTTCGCATACATCCATTACATGGAGAAAGCGATGAATAAGCCATAAATCAGATAAGCATAATATACAATATATAGACAAAAATGTCAAGCTCCCCCTACATATGTGTACTATATATAGAAAAAATGTTAAGCTCTTATTTATACAATACACTTATTAAAAATTACATATAGAGGAGATTTGACTCTCCCTGCATATAGGCGATATATGAATAAATCAATTTTTCATGTAAACACAAATATCAATTGTATATAAACACATTGTAAATCAACACAAATACCAATTGAACAATTTTTAGATAAACTAATATCAAACTTTGGTGCATGTGTATGTGTATAAGCTTGAGCAATCCAAACTAATCTATACTTTACTCAAATCTAGATATTCTTACAAAGAGTCTTCTAGTCGATATGATTTTCTTTTTCACTTGACTCGATCAAAAACTTGATTCCTTTAAGTTAGACTCTTTCTTGAGTACTTGGTGTGATCTTTATGCCTGACTTTTGAATCAACATGTGTTAGCTACAAACTTGACTTTGAGTCATTTGAAGAGGCTAAACACCAACTAAGATCTTTATTAATATTTGAAACTTAAATAACATAAGATCATTAGTACTATAACTACATGAGTTAATCATCATCAAAACTAGAGTGTGTTAGCCCAGAGGCCTTCCACTCTAGTTTTGATGATGATCAACTCATATAGTTATAGTTTACTAATAATCTTGTGATGTTTAGTTTCAGATACTTAACCAAGATATTAGTAGGTGATTAGCTTTAACAAAGGTGTTTTGGAGCTTTCACATGGTGATTCAAGAGCCCGAGCATCAAGTTCATATCTAGCACTCGTTTGGAGTCAAGCTCGGTGGATCACGTTTGGATCGAGTCAACTTAGAGACGACGCTCTACAAGAAGACTTAGGTACATTGTTTAGTTCATTGTTTTAGATCCATTTGTTAAAGATTAGATAGTGTGATATGCTCAAGTTCACAACACACTTGTTTTTAAGTTTCATGTTTTGGTTTTCAGTTTGTTGGTTTAACCGATCTTGGTTTTTCATGAATAGATAGAATCAAAATAAGTTTACATGATTTAATGTATATTAGATTTATTCTATATACATCTATGCTTCAACTATTTAAACAAACTTAGTTTGATAGTCTATTTCATGAGTTTGGAGTTTTGGTATTTTAACAAAACTTATTTCGGATTTAAGGTCAAAAACATTGATATATATCTCTTTCAGGTATATTGGATTATGTCCATATACAACATGCTTAAAAGTTATTTCAATATCATGTTTTTGTATTTGGATGAGTTTTGGACAAAACGGTTTTCCATTTCAAAAATCCAAGTTTTGACGGATTTTGGTTTTCGGCAAAATTTCTAAGTTATAAAAATAGTTCAAAATATTTGTAATATGGTTTGATTTTACTCAAACATGTTTGTATATCAAAGTATTATACTAAAACTATTTTTGTGAATTTTTAGAGATTTTATGGGATTTATTTGATTATTAAAAACCCAGTTTTCAAGTTTTGAAAATTGATCTGTCAGGCCCTGGCGGTCGACCGGGACGGTCGACCGGACCAGCGGTCGACCAAACTGGTCGACCGACGTGCACAAGGACGTGCACGCAGGCTAGCTTGCTTGGCCGGTCGACCGAGCGGTCGACCGACTGAAGTCAACCCACTCTCGGGTTGGCCCGGTCGACCGGGCAGAGATCCGTTGCTCTCTGGTTCTGGGCGCGATCGACCGAGCGGTCGACTGGTAGGCTCAATGGTCAGAAATTTGACCATTGGCCGGTCGACTGGCCGATCGACCGGAAGGTCATTTTTGACCTTTCTGCCTGCCAACAGACAGAATTTTGTGGGGGTTATAAATACCCCATATTTGAGTTGTTTCTCACCAAGTTTTTGAAGAGCAAATTTCTCCCATTCTCAAGTGTTTAAAAGCAAGTTTTTAAAAGAGTTTTTGGCTTTAAAGATTTGATCTTTATTTTACAAAGGGTTGGAAAATCATTGAAAAGAAAATTCTTTGGGAATTGATTTGGTCTTCATTTACATTTCTATTTAGAGTTTTTTCCTAGAGTTTTTCTTTGTGTTTTTGATTTTCAAACTCTTTATTTCTCACACTTGAGATTATCTTGCTATCCTATCTATTAGGATCTTTGTTTGTGGGAAAAGAATTGGTTTGTGATCTTTTGATCACTAAGTTGTAAATCCTCCTACTATGTGTTATCCCTCTTGTGTAGAGGTTGATTTTTGGAGTGGTAGCTTTGTGCCTATCCCTCTAGTGAGAGGTTAATTGGTTGTTTGGCTTTATGCCTATCCCTCAATTGTGAGGTTGATATTATGGCGGCTTTGTGTCTAACCTCTAAGTGTAGAGGTTGTGTTTGTAATTGAAAGAGGAGTTGTGTACTCCCAGTTATTATATTGCCCCAAATCCTCAGTAGAGGTTCCCTGTGTGGGAGTCCTGTGTGGGCAAGTTAGTGAAAATCCTTCTGTGTGAAGGCGGGGACGTAGAGCTGTGTGCTCGAACCTCAAAACATATCCGTGTGTTAGCGATTGATCCACTTTCTCTAAACTCTCTCTCTATTACTTTGTGCATTGATTCATATTGCCATATCATATACATGCTTGTGTTGTTTGTGTGTACCTCACTTGTGTTTAACCACGAGAGCTTCATGTAGCACCTCAACTCTTATTCAGAGGAATAAAGAAGAATTAGTCCAGAGCCCTTCACCGAGAATTCGGCTACACTCGTTGGTTACATTAAGTGTGTTGCAATTAAGATTTTAAATTCCGCATTATTGTTTATAGATTAGCTGTACACCTATTCACCCCCCTCTAGGCGTACTTACAATTGGTATCAGAGTCTACTCTCCTAATATTAGGTTTAACCACCTAGGAGTGTGATCTTAGTTTTGCTAATCTATCATTTGCATTTTGCACACGTATATTGTTTTCACACACTCATGGATTGCTTGACACCTCCGATGTTTGATGTTTCTAATATTGACATGTGAAAAATTTAGGATGAGTATGTACCTAAAGACTCTAGGCTTGCATATTTTCCTTGCCGCTACTAAGAAATCCTATCTTGGTAATAGCAAACATATAGAGGCCAATGCACTAGCCCTTGAGGCACTTAGAAGCACGCTTAACAAAGAATATCTTATGATTATTTCTAACTGTGATTCCGCCTTTGCAGTGTGGAACACGTTGACCTCCTCCAAGCTTCAATTATCAATCCAAATGGAGAAGGAATCCAGTGAGGATGAATCCGAACAACGATGCTACATGGTCTAAGGAAATGACTCCCTTGAGGTACTTTCGGACACTCAACTAGATAGTGCTAACTCTTCATTTGTTGATCTTGATAGTATGGATGCCGATGCATTAAATGAAGAGTTATCTATTATTTGTGAGAACCTCTTTGAAAAATATAAAGTTTTGAAAAAGAAAACTTGTAAGTTAACAAAAGAAAATAATGATTTATTTTCAAAACTTGAATTGGCTTTACAAGAGAAGGTTGAGATTTCAAATGAGTGTGACTCTTTGAAAACTCAACCTGAACTTGTTTTAAATGAAAACAAGATTTTGAAAGATAAAAATGATTGCAATGAGGTTTTGAAGAAAAATGAAGCTTTGTCTTCAAAACTTGACTTTGTTGTAAAAGAAAGTATTTCTTTGAAAAACAAGATTGATTTGATTTCAAAAGATTTAGAAGTTTGCTTAAATGAAAATAAATCTTTGAAAAATGATTTAGACACGCATGTTTGCCATGCTATACAGCTTCTTCATCTAGCTTACCTATTGCATGCACCTCTTCTTCTAAGATTGATAATGATATTTGTTTGTTAAAGAAGAGCGTAGATTGTTTGGGCTCTACTTTGAACCATTGTGCTTTGAACCACTCGCGGTTGGAATTTATGTTTCGAAAGAAACAAGTTCCTCTTATGCCTACACACAAACCACGGCATACATATGCTTCCCACGTTCACTCCCATAACACGATGTATGCTCATGTGTAGACTTGTACACATTGTGAACGTAAGAGCCACCTTGCTAAATTTTGTTATGACAAGTTACATGATTCAAATTTAGCAACTAAATTCGTTTGGGTTAGAAAAGAAGCTAACCCCCATGGACTCAAAAGAGTGTGGGCACCAAAGACCACCCCTATTGTATTTGATGCAGGTATGGGCTCTCACTTAACGTGAGAGTTATGGTGCCTTGAGGTGGATGCGTTCCGAGCCTAAAGATGACAGTGGATGCATCATTTTCAAGGGGAGTTTGGTGGGAGGACCATCGTGTTTGGAGACATGGAGAGTTGCCCTCATGGTTTTGGTAACTATCTCATACTCCTCATTTATGTTTGCATGCTTTTAGATCATTCATTTATAGCATGTCTTATTTTAATGTTCATTATGCCATATGCCATGTTTATTAGTCTTATGATATACATGATTAGTATTTGAGACACCCATCTTTAATATGGACTTATACCTTTGTGTTCTCACAGTTGTTTTAACTATTGTGTATATCATAGATCTAATACATGTACATTTACATAATGATCATATGAGTTTTGTTTTGATTTCTATGCTTCATGTTTTGATTACTTATTTAGATGTTAGTTTTCATTAAAACTCAGATATATACTTGTACAATTGTGAGCCACAAATAGATTATTATGTGTTTGTACTTGAATGCTCATTTGTACTTATTATATGTACTAGTATAGCCTAGTTTTGATGATTCATACATTTTGACTTGTATTCCCATTTTGTACATGTATTTCATGTTTATATTTAACTTCATGTATATGTCTATTTTGTCCAAATTAATAGCTATACATATACATCCTTGAGCCACTTGCCTTCATGCATATACTTTTGTGGACTCGTTTATATTTGGATATGTATGTATACTTTAGTTTGTACATGACATACATATACCTTGAAGGATTCTAGTTTTGATGATTTTCATATTTTTAAGGAATTTCATATTGAGCTTAATTGCCTATTTTCATGACTATATCTTTCACACAAAATTTGTACACTCACATTATTTGATGTTTTCTCATGATTTTATTTTCATGAGTCATATATGAGCTTTATATCTTTTGAGTCTCAACAGTTGAGTGACTTTCATGTTTCATGAAATATATTTTTATTTTATTCCTTACTTGAAGGATTTCATACTAGTTTTTCAAATTTTTTCATATAACTAGTTCGTATTCTTCATATGGCAGAGTTTTTCAAATGTGTTAAAATATTTTCAAACTTATTTTTAAAAACCCCTACCCATCAAAGGGCGGTTGGTTGGGCGACCGTGCCTTATATGCTCATTATTGAAAATTCATTTAAAACATGTGTATGAAATGGGTGGTAGGAAATATGAGTTATACACTTGATCTTATTATGTTTTCGATTGGTATCATTGGATCTTTTCAATTGGTATCACTATTGACATTCCTTTTTGTATACTCATATATATTTTTATATATGTATGCTTACATTTCAAATAGTATTAATTTCGATTGGTATTTAATTTTTCATACATATATATGCTTTATTTGTGCTTACTATATCTCTATATCTTTGAGCATAAATTCTACTTATGCTAAGCTTGATTTCTTAAATGACTATCATATTTCAATTGATTATGTTTCAATTGGTATCTTATACAAGCTTATGCATCATTTTATTTGGTATTTCATAAAGGGAGAGTAAATTCATATTTCATCTTTTAATTAGTTTTGTTTACCTTTAGTATTTTACTCCTACACTTTATGTTGAAAAAGGATTGAAAAATGATATTTTTTTTGGTATCATATGCTCCTAATGAAAAATTACTTTTAAATTGGTACTAATCTTTACAATTGATATCAAGATTACCTATATGTTTACATCATTCAATTGATATCAAAATGTTTGGTTGAATCCTTCAACATGTTTTATTTGCTTTCAATTGGTTTCAATTGGTAAAATATAGACATTTTATTTAAATTAAAAATATTTATTTTATGTACTTTCAATTGGTATGGTTTATTGATATCATGATGTAGAAAATTGATATATTTTTTTCAATTGGTATCATAATATTTTGATTTGATTTCACCCCTTGTTGATATTTTTTTTCTTAAGATAAAAAGGGAAAGAACATTGTTTTATTGTTTTCTTTGACCCCTTTGTTGATGATTGACAAAAAGGGGGAGAGGTATTTGAGTTTATATGCATGTTTATTGTTTATTTGTAAGTTTATATCAAAGTTTGTTTCATGTTGATATCAAGAGAGATTGTTTGATGTTTTGATGTTTTGTTGATTTTGGTATCAAGAGAACATATTTTGTTGTTTTGGTTTATTGATATCAAGAACTTTTGTTAAAATTTTTATTGTTGGTATCAAGAGCTTTTATTGATTATCTTTCAATTGGTATCAAGAGTTTTTTATTGATTGGTATGAAAGCTTTTATTGCTTTTATTGATAAAATTTTTCAAATTGAAATTTTTATTGGTATCAAGAGCAAATATTTAGGAACATGTTTATTTTAAACAAAAGGAAAAGGTATTTATTTTAAAAGTTTGGTATCAAGAGCATGTTTATTTCATTATGCATGTTGATGCATATTTATGTTTAGTATTCATTGCATATCTTATAGTTTATTGTTATGCATGAGTTAAGGGGAGCTTCTTTGAAGCTTAACTTTAATCCATGCATATATAACTCCATGAGTTTTGTCATCATCAAAAAGGGTGAGATTGTTGGCCCAAGGGCCTTCCACTCTAGTTTTAATGATGATTAACTCATGTAGTTATAGTTTACTAATAATCTTGTAATGTTTAGTTTCATATACTTAACCAAGATATTAGTAGGTGATTAGCTTCAACAAAGGTGTTTTGAAGCTTTCATAAGGTGATTCAAGAGCCCGAGTGTCAATTTCATATCTAGCACTCGTTTGGAGTCAAGCTCGGTGGATCACGTTTGGATCGAGTCAACTTGGAAACGGAGCTCTACAAGAAGACTTCGATATACTGTTTAGTTCATTGTTTTAGATCCATTTGTTAAAGATTAGATAGTGTGATATGCTCAAGTTCACAACACATACTTGTTTTAAGTTTCATGTTTTAGTTTTCAGTTTGTTGGTTAAACCGATCTTGGTTTTTCATGAATAGATAGAATCAAAATAAGTTTACATTGTTTAATATATATTAGATTTGTTCTATATACATCTATGCTGCAACCATTTAAACAAACTTAGTTTGATAGTCCATTTCATGAGTTTGAAGTTTTGGTATTTTAACAAAACTTATTTTAAGATTTAAGGTCAAAAACATTGATATATATCTCTTTCATGTATATTGGATTATGTCCATATACAACATGCTTAAAAGTAGTTTCAATATCATATTTTTGTATTTGGATGAGTTTTGGACAAAACGGTTTTCCATTTCAAAAATTTAAGTTTTGAAAAATACGGATTTTGGTTTTCGGCAAAATTTTTAAGTTAAAAAAATAGTTCAAAATGTTTGTAACATGATTTGATTTTACTCAAACATGTTTGTATATCAAATTATTATACTGAAACTATTTTTTGTGAATTTTTAGAGATTTTATGGGATTTATTTGATAAGTAAAAATCCAGTTTTCAAGTTCTGAAAATTGATCTGGCAGGCCCTGGCGGTCGACCGGGACGGTCGACCGGACCAGTGGTCGGTCGACCGGACCGATCGACCGACGTGCACAAGGATGTGCACGCAGGCCAGCTTGCTTGGCCGGTCGACCGACTGAAGTCAACCCACTCTCGGGTTAGCCCGGTCGACCGTCTAGAGAGCCGTTGTTCTCTGGTTCTCAACAGTCAGAAATTTGACCGTTGGCCGGTCGACCGGCCGGTCGACCAGAAGGTCATTTTTGACCTTTCTGCCTGCCAATGGACAGAATTTTGTGGGGGTTATAAATACCCCACATTTGAGTTGTTTCTCACCAAGTTTTTGAAGAGCAAATTGAAAGCCTAGAGAGGAGGTGAATAGGTGTACCGCTAATCTATTGAACTAAATGAGAAAATTAAAAACTAATTGCAACTACACTTAGTGCAACCAATGAGTGTAGCCGAATTCCCCGCGAAGGGCTCTGGACTAACTCCTCTTGATTCCTCTGAATAAGAGTTGAGGTACTATATGAAGCTTTCGTGGTTAAGCACAAGTGAAGCACACGAACACACAAACATGTAAATGATATAGCAATATGAATCAATGCACAAATAAATAGAGAGAGTTGAGAGTCAATTGATCAAACGCAAACAATAAGATGTGTTTCGAGGTTCGAGCACCAAGCTCTACGTCCCCGCCTTCACCGAGAAGGATTTCCAATCCACTAGGAGTACCGAACTCCTCTCTCAACCAATACAACCTCCACCGAGGTAATACAAATGGTCTACCGAAGACCGGAGTACCGAACTCCACCAAACCAACCAACACAACCTCCACCGAGGCTACACAAACCTAACTCCACCTCACACTAGAGGCAGTACACCACAATCTCAACCTCTACCAAGGAGGGAGCTAACCACAACCCAAATCAACCTCTAGCAAAGAGGGATATCACAAAGCAAAGGGTTTACAACTTGGTGGTATATCTCAACCACAAACCAATTTTCCCACAAATAAATGATCCTATAGAATAGGATAGAATGATATAGCTCAAATGTGGAAAACTAAGAGTTTGAAAACAAAAACACAAAGAAAAATACTTGGGAAAACAACTTGTAATTGATGGAAATGAAGAACTAAGCAAATATCCCAAATCCAAATTTTCTTTGATTTTTCCAAAACCTCAAAACACAAAACCAAATGTGAATTTAAAGCCCAAAACACTTTTGAAAACTTCGAATAAAACCCTGGAGAAGCTCTGATTTTTGTCTCTTAAAATCTTGTGAAAACAGTCCCCTAAATGGGGTATATATAGCCCCCATACAAAACTAGCCGTTGGGGCTGTTTTTTAGCCCTGGCGGCTGGCGGTCGACCAGCCCAGTCGACCGCCAACGGTCAAAAAAGTGACCATTGGGGCAGCGGTCGACCGGCCCGGTCGACCGTGACCTGGAACAGAGAGCAGAGCTCTCTGCCGGTCGACCGGCCCGGTCGACCGGGGCTTTCCATAGAGCAGAAGCTCTCAGCGGTCGACCGGGTCGGTCGACCGGCCCTCCAGCAGACTTGGCGTGCACGTTCTGTGCACATCGGTTGACCGACTCCTAGCTCGGTCGACCGGTCCGGTCAACCGCCAGAAGCCAGAACAGGGATTTCAGGACTTGAAAACTTGATTTTTATTAACCTGTAAAATCCCATAAAAACTCTAAAAATCCACAAAAATAAGTTCTAACAATATATTTGATATACAAACATGTGTTAAAAATTTCAACACATAATTCAAACTTTTGAACCATTTTTGTAACTTAGAAATTTTATCGAAAACCAAAAACTGCATTTTCTAAAACTTGAAATTTTCAAATGGAAACTCATCCAAATTCCAAAACATGATATTTAAACAACTTTTAAGCATGTAGTATATGGATATAATCCAATATACATATAAAGATATATATCAATATTTTTGACTATAAATCCAAAAAATATGTTTTGTTAAAACACAAAACCTAAAACACATGAATAGGCATATCAAAATGAGTTTGTATAAGATATGAAGCATAGATGTACATAGAATGAATCTAATATACATAGAACCAAGTAAACTTATTTTGATATAATATCTATTCATGAAAACCAATATCGGTTAAACCAAAAATCAAAAACCAATATCCAAAACATGAAACGTGTGTGTGTTGTGAACTTGAGCATATCTCACTATCTAATCTTTACAAATAGATCTAAAACAAAAACTAAACTATGTACTGATATCTTCTTGACGAACTCCGTCTTCAAGTCGACTCGATCCAAACCGTGATCCACCGAGCTCGACTCCAATGAGTGCTAGATATGACTTTGTCACTCGGGCTCTTGAATCACCATGTGAAAGGCTTCAAAAACTCCTTTGTTGAAGCTAATCACCTACTAATATCTTGATTAAGGATCTGAAACTAAACATCACAAGATTATTAGTAAACATAACTACATGAGTTAATCATCATCAAAACTAGAGTAGAAGGCCTCTGGGCCAACAATCTCCCCCTTTTTGATGATGACAAAACTCATGGAGTTATATATGCATGGATTAAAGTTAAGCTTCAAGGAAGCTCCTCTTAAACTCATGCATCACAATAAGCAATAATATTTGGCAATGCAGCACATGAATCTAAACAAACATGTATGCAAATATAAGGAGATAAACATGCATAAACAAGCATGAAACACATCAAATCATTTTTCTCCTATTTACAAAACAAAACATATATGTATAAATATAAATCCTTCTTCTAAAACATGCATATATATACTAAAATACTTCTCCCCCTTTTTGTCAATCATCAACAAAGGGGTTAAAGTAAAACAAAACCAATAAAAACAAATTCTTCTCCCCCTTTTTGTTCGAAACAAAGAATCAATAAAGGGGTAACATCAAACAAATCAATAAATAAGTATATGCGTAATACATTCATGAAGAGGAAGACGTAAAGTTAACTTCCCTACATATATGCATTACATGAAGAAGGGATGACAAGCCCTAATTCACCTAACACATAATATGCATTGCATAAGAGGAGATGTGAAGCTCCCCCTACACACGTGCATCGTATAAAGAAGAGTTGTCAAGCTCCTCAATATAAGATACACTCAACATGAATCTATATATAGAAGAGATGTTAAGCTCCCCCTTGCATATAGGCAATATAAATCAAAACACATTTTTTAATATTTCTTATTTAAAAATAACATTTGAATTTTCTCAATAAAACAAATTTTGAGATATCTTAGAAAATCAATTTTTAAGATACCAATTAAAGTAAACAAATAAATATCTTGATACCAATTGTGAATATTTTTCATTTTTAACATATGATACCAAATTGAAATCAATTTTTTAATCAATTTTCAACATAAAGAGTGGGAGTAGAAATCAACGGTAAACAAAATACCAATTGAAAGATACGAATTTTCTCCCCCTTTATGAAATACCAAATAAAACGATGCATAAGCTTGTATTAGGATACCAATTGAAAACTAATCAATTGAAATATGATTTCATTAAAAATTAAGCTTAGCATAATCAACATTTGTGCTCAAAAATATAGGAATATAGTAAGCACAAATAAAACATATATAGGTGTATGAAAAATGAGTACCATTCAAAATAGATGATACCAATTGAAAGTATACATACACAAAAAAAAATATATGAGTATACAAAAAATGTCAATATTGATATCAATCGAAAAAATCCAATGATACCAATTGAAACACTAATAAGATCAAGTGTATATCTCATAATACTTTTCCACCCATTTCATGCACAAGTTTAAAAGGATTTCAATAATAAGCATACAAGGTATGGTCGCCCAACCAACCGCCCTTAGGAAGGTAGGGGTTTTCAAAAATAGATTTGAAAAATATAGTATGTTTGAAAACTCTACCATAACGAAGAATATCGCAACTAGTTAAATAGAAAATCTTGAAAACTAGTACAAAATCCTTCAAGTAAGGAATAAAACAAAATTATGTTTCATAAAAAACATGTAAATCACATGGTCACTAAACACTCAAAGTCAATGAAGCATGAATATGACTCATGAAAACAAGCATGAGTAAAAAAGAAAGGTGAGTGTTCTAATAAAATGTGAAGAACATAATCATGAAAGCTAGGAAATAAGCTCAATATTCCTTAAAAAACATGAAAACATGAAAATCATCAAAACTATTTAATCTTCAAGGCATATGTATGTCTTATACATACTAAGGTATACATACATATCCAAACACAACGAGTCCACAAGTGTATATGCATGAAGGCACGTGGCTCAAAGGATGTATATGCATAATCAATAGTTTGGGTAAGATAGACATATACATGAAGTTAAACATATAAACATGAAATCATGGATAAAATAGGAATACAAGTCAAATGCATGAATCATCAAAAACTAGACTATACTAGCACATCTAATGGGTACAAATAAGCGTTCAAGCACAAACATATAAAAAATTTATCTGTGGCCCACTATATGTACAAGTATAAATTCTAGTCTTAATGAAAACTAAATTTAAACATATATTCAAAACTTGAAGTATAAAACAAGACATAAATCAACATGATAAACATAAAAACGATCATTATGTAAATCCACATGCTATTAGACCTATGATATACATAAGAGCTATACAATGATGAGAACACAACATATGGATCCATATAAATATGGGTGATCTCAAATGCTATATATGTATGTCAATGATCTAATAATTATGACATTTAATATAATAATCTACAAACATGAAGCATCAAAAACAAAAATCATAAACATACATATGATCATTATGTATATGCATTTACATTAGATCTAGAATATACATATTAGTTTAAAACAAAGTGAGAACACAAAGATATAAGTCCATATTAAACATGGGTGTCTCAAATAACTAAACATGTATATCACTAATCTAATAAACATGGCATAAGTATAATGAATAATAAAACAAGACATGCTATGAAATAAAGACATGAAAGCATGCAAACATAAACGGGAGTTAGAGATCGATACTAAAACCAATGAAGGCACCTCTCTAGTTCTCCAAACCAAAGTGGTCTTCCCACCAAAACATCCCTTGAAAGTGATGCATCCAAATAGTAATCTTTAAGCTCGGAACACATCCACCTCAAGGCACCATAACTCTCACGTCATGCGAGAGCCCACACCTACATCAAATACAATAGGGCGGTCTTTGGTACCCACACTCTTTTGAGTCCATGGGTTTAGTACCTTTTCTAACCCAAACAAATTTATTTGCTAAATTTACATTATGTATACGATCATAGCAAAATTTAGTAAGGTGGCCCTTTCGTCCACAATGTGTATAAATGTACACATGAGTATACAAAGTGTGATGGATGTGACCGTGAGGAGCATGTGTATGCAGTGGAGGGTGTGCATGCATAATAGGAACTTGTTTCTTTCGAAACAAAGATTCCAAACGTGTATAGCTCACAACACATTGGCTCAAAGTGGAGCCCAAACAATCCATATTCTTCTTTAACAAATTTATATCTTTTTCAATCATAGAAGAAGTGAGCATGCAATAGGTGAGCTAGATGGTAAAGCTACACTAGCATGGCAAACATGTGTAGACAAATCATTTTGCAAAGATTCATTTTTCTTTAAACAAACTTCTAAATCCTTGGAAATAGATGCAATTTTCATTTTAAAGAATCATTTTCTTTTAAAACAAAATTAACTTTTGAAGACAATTTTTCATTTTTCTTCAAAATATCATTACAATCATTTTTAGATTTTAAACATTCATTTTCCTTTAAGACAAGATCAAGTCTAGATTTCAATGAATCCCTTTCATTAGAAATCTCTACTTTATCTTGCAAAACTAAATCAAGTCTTGAACATAAAATCTTGTTTTCTTCTTTTAGTTCAAAACTCTTCTTTTTAAAAGATTATATTTTTCTATCAATTTTTCACAAACAATAGAAAGTTCTTCATTTAGAGTATTAGGATCAACATGCTCATTACTAGAAGAAGTAGCATCATCATAATCTAATTGAGATTCCGAATATACCTCAAGGGAGTCATTCCCTTGGACCATGAAGCATTGTGGCTCGGATTCTCCACTAGATTCATCCTCCATGATGTTGGGCGTTTGTAGCTCGGAGGAAGTCAACTTGTTCCACACTGAAAAAGAGGAACCATAGTTAGAAACAAGCATAAGATAATCTTTGTTAAGCGTGCTTCTAATAGCCTCAAGGGCAAGTGTATTTGAAAAACACCTAGAGGGGGGGTGAATAGGTATAATTGCTAATCTAACAATCTTTTTAAAATTAAGATGGATGAATGATGCAACGATCTCTCAAAACAAGACTAAGAGCCGAATACCCCGTGAGAGGTTCTGAACTCCTTCCTCCCAATTTCCCTTGAATGGGTTAGAGGTGCGCAATGCAATCCTGTTGTATGAGAATTGATCGAACAAAGAATGAATAATATGCAATGATGAAATGCACACAAGATATATCACAAGTATCACAAACTAGAGGCAATAACACAAGGAAAGAAAACTAAATCTCAAGCAAGTAATTGAAAGCAATAGAGAGCAAGAGAAATTTAAAACAAAATGGACACAAGGCAATCACAAACACAAGATATTTGTTTCGAGGTTCGAGCAACCGTTCTACTCCCCGCCTTCACCTCCGTGAAGGGTTTCCACTATCTACCGAGGACGATTACAACGGTCTATCGAAGACCCGAGCACCGAGCTCCACCAATTACAATGACCTCTACCGAAGAGGTGTCTCTACAAGAACAAGATGAGGAACAAACAACCAAAGTGATCACAACAAGATCACTAAACTCTTTACAATATCTCTCTCTTTTACAACTTCCTTATAGAATGAGTAAGGGATTTTTGGCTCTAAGAAGTGTAGTGAGAAAACACTCAGTTTTAGGATGATTTTGCTAGAGAACACAACTGAAAACAAGCTCAAGAAAGAGTTTGAAATGAAGAGCTTAAACACTTTTCTTTTCTTTTTGAAAACTATGAAAACTTGAGGATTTTTCTTGGTGTTTTGCAAGAGACTCTTCTCCTCTATTTATAGGGAGAGAAATAGGTTAAAAACAATTTATTTTAAGTTTATTTACTCTGAAAAAGTTCTCCAAAACCTCAGAAAGAGCCTGCTAAAACAGATCAATAAAACAGATTTCAGAATTGCACAAAAGAGGAAAGAGCCGTTGGGCTTTTGCAGGCCTGGCGGTCGACCGGGCCGGTCGGCTGCCAGCTCTGCTGGCAAAGAGCCGTTGGGCTCGAGTCGACCGGTCCGGTTGACCGTCCTCTAAGAGAAAACACAGTTTTCTTCGGGCGGTCGACCGGGCGGTCGACCCAGAAAACCCGAGAGCAACTGCTTTCAGTCGGTCAACCCGAGCGGTCGGCCGACAGACGTGCACAAACGTGCACGTCCTGACACTGGCACCGGTCGACCGTGCCGGTCGGTCGGTCAACCCTGAAACAGAAAAATCAGCAGGATTTTTGAACTTGGGAAATTTTGTAAAAATGTTTTGAAGTAAAAAAAAATAAGTAATATGCTGGGAAGAGTATACATACATGATCTAAACATGATATTTATATTTGTAAAACTTAGGATCATGTATATATATACTAAGGCATGAAACAAAAGTTTTGACTATGAAAACTTGAATACAAAAACGTGTGTGTGTATCCTAGAGCCAATTTCTAAAACTCAAACTTTAACAAACTATTTCTTACATTGATTCTAAGTACTACAAGTGCTTCAAGAGGGCTTTCACCATATGATCTTCAAAACTTGATTCTTGAACCCAAATTGAGTTGACTTGAGTCCAAAACACTTTCCTTTAGGGAAGAACCCTTCTAGTTTAGTTAGAACCCTGAAACACACTTAACCAACAAACAATATTAGTACAAATAACTAATATGTTTTGTAATCATCAAAACACACTAAACAAGGGTGATTGTAACCTTGGGCCAACAATCTCCCCCTTTTTGATGATGACAAAACATATACGTTATTTAAACAAAAAATGGAAGAAGAGCTTGGAAAGCTCCCCCTCAAATAATGCTATGTATCAAGAATGGCTATAAAAAGCTAAATACATAAGGTATTGAAAACACATAGTTTTGTCAAAATCTTAAATAAACAATAAACAACAAACAAACTTATATAAACAACAACAACCAAACAACAACCAAACTTATACTTTTTCTCCCCTTTTTGTCATACATCTAAAAGGGTTAAACAAAACCAACAAAACAAAAGAAGTTTTTCTTTAAGAATCCATAATGCAAACATTCAACTCACCACAAATAAAAAAAATCTAGCATAATCTAATGGTTTAGTAAAAATATCGGCAAGTTGAAAATCGGTAGAAACATAATCAATATCAATATCACCTTTCTCATAATGATCTCTAAGAAAGTGATACCTAATGTCAATGTGTTTGGTTTTACTATGTTGATTTGCATTCTTTGTCATGTGAATTATACTAGTATTATCACAAAATATTTTAACATGATCAAAGTGTAAATCATAGTCGAGGAGAGTTTGTTTCATCCAAAGAACTTGTGCACAACAAGCTCCGGCTGCAACATACTCCGCCTTGGCGGTTGAAAGGGCTACCGAATTTTGCTTTTTGAAAGACCAAGATACAAGACAATTACCAAGAAATTGACATGTTCCACTTGTGCTCTTCCTATCTACCCTACAACCCGCATAGTCGGCATCCGAAAAACTCTTCATATCAAATAGTCCGGTTTTCGGATACCACAAACCCATTTCAATAGTGCCCTTAAGGTATTTAATAATGCGTTTTACCGCTACTAAATAAGACTCCTTAGGACATGATTGAAAACGAGCACAAAGACAAACGGAAAACATGATATCCGGCCTACTAGCCGTCAAATACAATAAACTACCTATCATGCTACGATAAAGTTTAATGTCTACACTTTTACCTTGTTCATCCTTATCAAGCTTGGTAGTTGTTGCCATGGGAGTTTTGCTCACTCTAGCGCCTTCAAGTCCGAACCTTTTGATTAGTTCCTTTGTGTACTTGGCTTGATTAATGAAGATCCCATCCTTCCTTTACTTGGTTTGGAGTCCAAGGAAATAATTGAGTTCCCCCATCATAGACATTTCAAATTCTTCCTTCATGCATGATTCAAAAGCTTGGCAAAGAGATTCATTAGTAGAACCAAAAATAATGTCATCAACATAAATTTGCACAATAAGAATATCTTTTTCTACATGTTTTGTAAACAAGGTTGTGTCAATTTTACCTTTCTTAAAACCATTTGAAATTAAGAATGAAGAAAGTCTTTCATACCAAGCCCTAGGGGCTTATTTTAAACCATAAAGAGCTTTATCTAATTTAAACACAAAATCCACATGTGTAGGATCAACAAACTCGGGGGGTTGTTCAACATACACTTCCTCTTCAATAAAACCATTTAGAAAAGCACTTTTAACATCCATTTGAAATAATTTAAAATCTTTATATGAGGCAAATGCTAGTGTCATCCGTATGGCTTCAAGCCGTGCTACGGGTGCAAAAGTTTCTTCAAAATCGATTCCTTCGATTTGAGTGTAACCTTGGGCAACTAACCTAGCTTTATTCCTAACAACGTTACCCGATTCATCCAACTTGTTCTTAAAGATCCACTTAGTACCAATTGTTGGTCTATCGTGGGGCCTAGGAACAAGGTGCCAAACTTGGTTGCGCTCAAATTGATTGAGTTCCTCTTGCATGGCTAGCAACCAATATGAATCGGCCTCGGCTTCTCGGACGTTCTTGAGTTCAACATGAGAAATAAAAGCATAATGTCCACAAAAATCATGAAGTTTAGAGCGAGTGGTTACCCCTTTAGATACTTCACCTATGACGAGGTCCTTAGGATGATGAGGATTGTATCTCCAATCCTTTGGAAGTTGTTGAGTAGGCTCCACTTCAATTGATTGAATCTCATCTCCTTGAGCCTCTTCTACTTTAACTTCACTTCCTTCATCATCCTTTGGCTTGTCTCCCATAGTAGGTGTATCCTCCAAGGTCACTTTCTCCAAGCCTTCATCCAAAGCATCTATTTCTACAACATTCTTAACAAACAAGTTAGATTCTTCAAACTTAACATGTATAGATTCCTCAATAGTCAAAGATGATTTATTGAAGATTCTATAAGCTTTACTAGTATTAGAATAACCCACAAAAATTGCCTCATAAGCTTTAGCATCAAATTTTCCTAAGTTATCTTTTGTATTTAAAACAAAACATTTGCATCCAAAAATCTTGAAATATGAAACATTTGGTTTTCTAGAAAAGTACATTTCAAAAGAAGTCTTTGAAGTATTTTTACACAAGAAAACACGATTTGATATATAGCATGATGTATTTACGGCCTCGGCTCACAAATAATGTGGTAGACCATATTCACTTAGCATTGTCCTAGCCATCTCTTGTAAAGTTCGATTTTTTCGTTCAACTACTCCATTTTGTTGTGGAGTTCTAGGACAAGAAAGTTCATGCTTAATCCATGTTCTTCACAAAAAGTGGTAAAGGGTAGGTTAATGAACTCACCTCCTCTATCACTTCTTATTCTTAAAATTGAAGAATCTTTTTCCTTTTCAACTCTTTTCTTAAAGGCTTGAAAATGTGAAAAGGCTTAATTTTTGTGTTCAAGAAAGAAAACCCAAGTAAAACGTGAAAAGTCATCAACCAAAACAAATGCAAATCTATTCCCACTTAGACTTTTGGTTTGAGTAGGACCAAATAAATCCATATGGATTAACTCCAAAGGACGTGATGTCATGATATCCTTAATTGACTTGAAAGAAGACTTAGTTTGTTTCCCAAATTGACATGCGTCACAAACTCGGTCCTTTTTAAAATTCAAATAAGGAATACCTTTCACCATTTCCTTTGTATTTAATCTAGATGTATGGTCAAAAGAAATATGGCCTAATCTTCTATGCCACAACCAAGAGTCGTCATCGAGGGCTTTTAAACAAGTAATATTACAAGACATATTAGACATATCTATCATATAAACATTACTTTCACGAAAACCGGAAAACACACAAGTATTAGAAATTCTATCAATTACTTTACAAACTACATTATCAAAAACTACATCAAAATCTTTATCACAAAGTTGACTAACACTCAAGAGGTTATGCTTGAGGCCATCAACTAAAACAACATTCTCAATTAAAGGGGATGTACCAAGTTTGATATTACCGATACCGATGATTTTACCCTTGGCATCATCTCCGAAGGTGACGGTGCCACCTTCATGGTATCTTGATAGGGTTGCAAAGTTGTTGATGTCCCAAGTCATGTGCCTTGAGCAACCACTATCAAGATACTACAATCCTCTACGTTGTTGGGCCTTGGAAGGTACCTACATCATTTAACAAAATTGTTGACTTTGGTACCCAAATTTTCTTGGGTCCTTGAAAGTTAGTGCTTCGAACCCAAACATTATGATAAGATGCACTTAGTCTATCATAGCAAAAATTAGCTAAGTGCCCTTTCCACCCACAATGTGAACATGAGAACACTCTTCCATACATGAATGCATGATGTGAGTGTGAAGTGTGAGCATGTTTTGGGGGTTTGCCACGATGTAAAGGTTGTGTGGTATGAACATGAGCATGAGCATGGTAAACATTTTTCTTAGGGGCTTGTTTCTTAGGAAACATGGCCTCTATCTTCTTCTTATCAAACTCACAATTTTTCAAAACAATTCCTAATGAGTCTATTCTTTCTTTAAGCATGGTAATCTTATTAGAATCAATTAGTGGGGACTTGCCTTTACAAGAAATCTTATATTTGTCAAAATCTTTTTGGGTGAAAATAAGAGTGGAAAGTAATTCATCTTTTTCTTTAGAAAGAGTAAAAACTTGATGATTAAGAGATTCATTTTCCTTTTCATTTTTAAATACTTTTTCTTTAGGAAATCATAATTATGTGATAATTCTACAAAAGCTTCTCCTAGTTCATCCATGGAAAGTTCATCATTAAGAGAAGTGGAAGGGGTTACCTTACTTGTGCTTTCATTGGCCATGAAGCACATGTTGGCGGTGTCGATTTCCTCCTCGGATTCGCTCTCGGAATCCCATGTAGCCTTCATTGCTTTCTTCTTGTATGGCTTCTTTGAGGTGGAGGGCTTTACTTTATCCGGACATTCCGCTACAATGTGTCCCGGTCTTTGACAATTAAAGCAAATGATCTTTCTTTCTTCTTTACCTCCTTGCCATATCTTTCTACCTTGGAACTTGGCCTTGTTATACATCCTCCGAACATTCTTGACAAGAAGTGAGAGCTCTTCGTCATCTTCTTCTTCATCATCTTCGTCGGAGTGTGATGATTGACCTTTGAAGGCTACTGTTTTCTTCTTGGAAGGAGCCATGTCCTCCCTAGCTTTTCTCTCCATCTCATGGGTTTTGAGGTTCCCAATGAGACCAATTAGCTCCATCTCCTCCTTGTCATTGAGTTCCTTCAAGGTGGTTGCTTTCACTTCCCATGAAGGAGGAAGAGCCCGGATGATCTTTCTAACTCTTTGATCGTTGTCGATAGCATCACCTAGAGAAGAAAGTCCATTAGTAATCTTAGTAAATTTTGTAACCATATCATCTATGGTTTCATTTTCTTGCCTGCAAAAGTTTTCATATTGGAACCGAAGAAGGTCTATCTTAGCCCTCTTCACTTGTGAAGTCCCCTCATGTGTAACTAGCAAATGTGTCCAAATTTCATATGCGGACTTGCAATGAATAACTCTAGCTATATCATCATCATTAAGGGCTTGAAGGAGTGCATAGTGAGCCCTAGCATTGGCATCAAATTCTTTAGTCTCTATTTCGGACCAAGTGATTCATCACCGGGGGGTGCACTAAAGGGTTTGGTCACGGCCTTTGCAACTCGACTACCTAGAGATTGCAAGAAAACGGTCATCTTAACCTTCCATATGGGAAAGTTAAGTCCATCAAACTTAGGGGGTGTCTTAATACCATCGGCCATCTTTACTAAGTGAGAATGAATGAAATGATTAGCAATATTAGGATCTCTCTAAGGTTGTTAAGCCAAGAGCCTAGTAACCAAGCTCTGATACCAATTGAAAAACACCTAGAGGGGGGGTGAATAGGTGTAATTGCTAATCTAACAATCTTTTTAAAATTAAGATGGATGAATGATGCAACGATCTCTCAAAACAAGACTAAGAGCCGAATACCCCGTGAGAGGTTCTGAACTCCTTCCTCCCAATTCCCCTTGAATGGGTTAGAGGTGCGCAATGCAACCTTGTTGTATGAGAATTGATCGAACAAAGAATGAATAATATGCAATGATGAAATGCACACAAGATATATCACAAGTATCACAAACTAGAGGCAATAACACAAGGAAAGAAAACTAGATCTCAAGCAAGTAATTGAAAGCAATAGAGAGCAAGAGAAATTTAAAACAAAATGGACACAAGGCAATCGCAAACACAAGATATTTGTTTCGAGGTTCGAGCAACCGCTCTACTCCTCGCCTTCACCTCCGTGAAGGGTTTCCACTATCCACCGAGGATGATTACAACGGTCTACCGAAGACCCGAGCACCGAGCTCCACCAATTACAATGACCTCTACCGAAGAGGTGTCTCCACAAGAACAAGATGAGGAACAAACAACCAAAGTGATCACAACAAGATCACTAAACTCTTTACAATATCTCTCTCTTTTACAACTTCCTTATAGAATGAGTAAGGGATTTTTGGCTCTAAGAAGTGTAGTGAGAAAACACTCAGTTGTAGGATGATTTTTGCTAGAGAACACAACTGAAAACAAGCTCAAGAAAGAGTTGAAAATGAAGAGCTTAAACACTTTTCTTTTCTTTTTGAAAACTATGAAAACTTGAGGATTTTTCTTGGTGTTTTGCAAGAGACTCTTCTCCTCTATTTATAGGGAGAGAAATAGGTTAAAAACAATTTATTTTAAGTTTATTTACTCTGAAAAAGTTCTCCAAAACCTCAGAAAAAGCCTGCTAAAACAGATCAATAAGACAGATTTTAGAATTGCACAAAAGAGGAAAGAGCCATTGGGCTTTTGCAGGCCTGGCGGTCGACCGGGCCGGTCGGCCGCCAGCTCTGCTGGCAAAGAGCCGTTGGGCTCGGGTCGACCGATCCGGTCGACCGTCCTCTAAGAGAAAACACAGTTTTCTTCGGGCGGTCGACCGGGCGGTCGACCCAGAAAACCCGAGAGCAACTGCTTTCAGTCGGTCGACCCGAGCGGTCAGCCGACAGACGTGCACAAACGTGCACGTCCTGACACTCGCGCCGGTCGACCGTGCCGGTCGGCCGGTCAACCCTGAAACAAAAAAATCAGCAGGATTTTTGAACTTGGAAAATTTTGTAAAAATGTTTTGAAGTAAAAAAAAATAAGTAATATGCTGGGAAGAGTATGCATACATGATCTAAACATGATAATTATATTTGTAAAACTTAGGATCATGTATATATATATTAAGGCATGAAATAAAAGTTTTGACCATGAAAACTTGAATACAAAAACGTGTGTGTGTATCCTAGAGCCAATTTTCAAAACTCAAACTTTAACAAACTATTTCTTACATTGGTTCTACGTACTACAAGTGCTTCAAGAGGGCTTTCACCATATGATCTTCAAAACTTGATTCTTGAGCCCAAATTGAGTTGACTTGAGTCCAAAACACTTTCCTTTAGGGAAGAACCCTTCTAGTTTAGTTAGAACCCTGAAACACACTTAACCAACAAACAATATTAGTACAAATAACTAATATGTTTGTAATCATCAAAACACACTAAACAAGGGTGATTGTAACCTTGGGCCAACAGTATTGGCCCCTATATGATTGTGATTACCAAGATAGCATTTCTTGGTAGCGGCAAGGAAAACATGCAAGCCTAGGGATTTCAAATACATGAACATCCTAAATTTTCACTTGTCAATGTTGGAAACATCAAACATGGGAGGTGACAAGCAATCCATGAGTGTGTGCAAACAATATACGTGCAAATGCAAATGATAGATTAGCAAATCAAGATCACACTCCTAGGTGGTTAAACCAAATATCAGTAGCATAGGCTCTGATACCAATTGAAAGTACACCTAGAGGGGGGTGAATAGGTGTACCGCTAATCTATTGAACTAAATGTGAAAATTAAAAACTAATTGCAACTTCACTTAGTGCAACCAACGAGTATAGCCGAATTCCCCGTGAAGGGCTCTGGACTAACTCCTCTTGATTCCTCTGAATAAGAGTTGAGGTGCTATATGAAGCTCTCGTGGTTAAGCACAAGTGAGGCACACAAACACACAAGCATGTAAATGATATGGCAATATGAATCAATGCACAAATAAATAGAGAGAGTTGAGAGTCAATTGATCAAACGCAAACAATAAGATGTGTTTCGAGGTTCGAGCACCGAGCTCTACGTCCCCGCCTTCACCGAGAAGGATTTTCAATCCACTAGGAGTACCGAACTCCTCTCTCAACCAATACAACCTCCACCGAGGCAATACAAATGGTCTACCAAAGACCGGAGTACCGAACTCCACTAAACCAACCAATACAACCTCCACCAAGGCTACACAAACCCAACTCCACCTCACACTAGAGGGAGTACACTACAATCTCAACCTCTACAAAAGAGGGAGCTAACCACAACCCAAATCAACCTCTAGTAAAGAGGGATATCACAAAGCAAAGGGTTTACAACTTGGTGGTATATCTCAACCACAAACTAATTTTCCCACAAATAATTGATCCTATAGAATAGGATAGAATGATATAGCTCAAGTGTCGAAAACTAAGAGTTTGGAAACAAAAAACACAAAGAAAAGTACTTGGGAAAACAACTTGTAATTGATAGAAATGAAGAACTAAGCAAATATTCCAAATCCAAATTTTCTTTGATTTTTTCAAACCCTAAAAACACAAAACCAAATGTGAATTTTAAAGCCCAAAACACTTTTGAAAACTTGGAATAAAACCCTGGAGAAGCTCTGATTTTTGTCTCTTAAAATCCTCTGAAAACAGTCCCCTAAATGAGGTATATATAGCCCCTATACAAAACTAGCCGTTGGGGCTGTTTTCAGCCTTGGCGGCTGACGGTTGACCAGCCCGGTCGACCGCCAACGGTCAAAAAAGTGACCGTTGCGGCAGCGATCGATCGGCCCGGTCGACTGTGACCTGGAACAGAGAGAAGAGCTCTCTGCCGGTCGACCGGCCCGGTCAACCGGGGCTTTCCAGAGAGCAGAAGCTCTCTGGCGGTCGACCGGGTCAGTCGACCGGCCCTTGCACGTTTTGTGCACGTCAGTCGACCGACTCGGTCGACCGACTCCTAGCTCGGTCGACCGGTCCGGTCGACCGCAGAAGCCAGAACAGGGATTTCAGGACTTGAAAACTTGGTTTTTATTAACCTGTAAAATCCCATAAAAACTCTAAAAATCCACAAAAATAAGTTCTAACAATATATTTAATATACAAACATGTGTTAAAAATTTCAACACATAATTCAAACTTTTTGAACCATTTTTGTGACTTAGAAATTTTGCCGAAAACCAAAAACTGTATTTTCTAAAACTTGAATTTTTCAAATGGAAACTCATCCAAATACCAAAACATGATATTTAAACAACTTTTAAGCATGTAATATATGGATATAATCCAATATACATATAAAAATATATATCAATGTTTTTGACTATAAATCCAAAAAATATGTTTTGTTAAAATACAAAAACCTAAAACACATGAATAGGCATATCAAAATGAGTTTGTCTAAGATATGAAGCATACATGTATATAGAATGAATTTAATATACATAGAACTAAGTAAACTTATTTTGATATAATATCTATTCATGAAAACCAATATCGATTAAACCGAAAACCGAAAACCAATATCCAAAACATGAAACGTGTGTGTGTTGTGAACTTGAGCATATCACACTATCTAATCTTTACAAATAGATCTAAAACAAAAACTAAACTATGTACCGATGTCTTCTTGACGAACTCCATCTTCAAGTCGACTCGATCCAAACCGTGATCCACCGAGCTCGACTCCAATGAGTACTAGATATGACTTTGTCGCTCGGGCTCTTGAATCACCATGTGAAAGGCTTCAAAAACTCCTTTGTTGAAGATAATCACCTACTAATATCTTGATTAAGAATCTGAAACTAAACATCACAAGATTATTAGTAAACATAACTACATGAGTTAATCATCATCAAAACTAGAGTGGAAGGCCTCTGGGCCAACACAAATTTCTCCCATTCTCAAGTGTTTAAAAGCAAGTTTTTAAAAGAGTTTTTGGCTTTAAAGATTTGATTTTTATTTTAAAAAGGGTTGAAAAATCATTGAAAAGAAAATTCTTTGGGAATTGATTTGGTCTTCATTTACATTTCTATCTAGAGTTTTCCCTAGAGTTGTTCTTTGTGTTTTTGATTTTCAAACTCTTTATTTCTCACACTTGAGCTTATCTTGCTATCCTATCTATTAGGATCTTTGTTTTGTAGGAAAAGAATTGGTTTGTGGTCTTTTGATCACTAAGTTGTAAACCCTCCTACTTTGTGTCATCCCTCTTGTGTAGAGGTTGATTTTTGGAGTGGTGGCTTTGTGCCCTATCCATGTAGTGAGACGTTGATTGGTTGTTTGGCTTTGTGCCTATCTCCCAATTGTGAGGTTGATATTGTGGTGGCTTTGTGCCTAGTCTCTAAGTGTAGAGGTTGTGTTTGTAATTGAGAGAGGAGTTGTGTACTCCCGATTATTGTATTGCCCCGAATCCTCAGTGGAGGTTCCTTGTGTGGGAGTCCTGTGTGGACAAGTTAGTGGAAATCCTTCTGTGTGAAGGCGGAGACGTAGAGCTGTGTGCTCGAACCTCGAAACATATCCGTGTGTTAGCGATTGATCCACTTTCTCTAAACTCTCTCTCTATTACTTTGTGCATTGATTCATATTGCTATATTATATACATGCTCGTGTTGTTTGTGTGTGCCTCACTTGTGTTTAACCACGAGAGGTTCATATAGCACCTCAACTCTTATTCAGAGGAATCAAGAGGAGTTAGTCTAGAGCCCTTCACCGGAAATTCGGCCACACTCGTTGGTTACATTAAGTGTGTTGCAATTAAGATTTTAAATTCCGCATTATTGTTCATAGATTAGCAGTACACCTATTCACCCCCTCTCTAGGTGTACTTACAGAGTGTGGGCCTTCGGGTCAACAAGTTAAACCAATACTCAACCAATATAAAACTTGGTGTGTATGTGTGTAAGATCGAGCAATCAAATCTAATCTAATCTTTACAAGAATCTAAAACAACCTTATAAACACGAGTCTTCTTCTTGATATGATCTTCCTCTTCATCTTGACTTGATCAAACGTGATCTTTTTTAGGCTAGACTCTTTTTTGAGTACTAGATGTGATCTTTATGCTTAAGCTTTTGAATCAAAACATGTTAGCTTCAAACCTTAACTTTGAGTCTATTGATGGAGCTAAATATTAAGATCATGATCTGGATTAAACTTGTAATTTAAATAACACAAGATCATTAGTACTATAACTGCATGAGTTAATCATCATCAAAACTAGAGAATGAGTCTTTGGACTAACAATCTATCCTTTTTTGATAATGACAAAACTCATAGAGTATATATATATATATATATATATATATATATATATATATATATATATATATATATATATATGGACTAGAGAAAAGTTTTGTAAAAGCTCTCTCTTAACTCATGCATAGCTAATAAACAATAAATATTCAATAAAAGCTGTAAACATCAAACAAATATTCATAAACAAGTAAACATATATGCCTAAAACATATGATATGTATATATAAATACTCAATTCCTCTGCTATGGCTGTATTGTCATCATAACACCGCAAAATACATTTTTACTTGGGGAACGTTGCGACGTGACATGAGAGTGAAACTGCGAAGGGCAAAACCGATATTCCACCATAGCCCACGACCCACGTGCTCGGGGTTGGCGTACAGGAGGACCTTGAAAACGGACAAAGTGATATTTGAGGACTTTTTGGCAAGCTTTGAAACAGTGAGGAGTTTTGGGCGGAAGCATCTTTTCTTGGGGACCTAGAAGCAATTTTCCATATTTTTTCCATATAAGCTGATATGTTCACTGTGGGATGGAACGTGGTTAGTGAAATTTCCCTTCACGTAGTAATTTTATTTTTTGAGGTCCATTTGTAACTGAAATTGCATTACCATGTTAGGCTCATCAAGTTTGATGCCCGTTATATATTTATGTGAGTTTATATTTATGTAGCTCGTCATCCTGACATCTAAAATTCTAAACTGATCCAATGCCTGTTTTGGTTTCTACTCCCTTCTTTGTAACTGCAAATCTTTGATTTCATTTTTCTCAAGTCTCCGCGAAAGACGCACTGGTGGATGCAGAGTGCTTTTGAATGACCCTTACCATGTGATCCTAAACGGTCTTTCTTTTATTTTGTCTTTTTTTATTTTTTGCAGTAAATCAGTTGGGAGATTAGTCTACAGATGGGCTTGTTTTTAAGTTTCTGACATTAGTTTCCCATTCTCAATGTCACAATTTACCAAATTATGAATCTTCTCATGAGTTTCAGACTAGGAAGAAATGCCAGCAGCAAAGGCAACATGAGGAGATGGCGAAGCGGTAGAAACTCCAAAACCCGCAGCCCCAGTCTCTTCTCCCTCCTACCCAACAAACTGGGCAGCCCTAGCCGCAGATTCGGCCAGGACCCTCGCAGCCCATCCACAACCCACAACCACAAATGGCAGATGGTGGCCCCAGCCACCACTATGGGAAGCCATGTGAGCCCGGTGTAGGCCCAAACCGGTACCCACAAGGCGGGAACCCTAGTGGTGGGTACAACCATAATCACCCAAATCGTAGAGGCCAAGGTGGTGGTGTCTACAATAGTGGGCCCCTATGTAGCACGAGCACTGCTATTATGAAGTCGTGTCGTGTCTGATACGTGTCACACATAGATGTCATGTGTATTTTTAAGAATTCGTCACATGCCTGCGTGACGTGTCCACTTCAATGTTGTCATGTCCATGCAACATAAGTGGACCCTATCCGCCACAAGGCCACGGGCCACTTTATGCTGGAAGTGGAATGCCTGAAACAGATGGTCCTCGGGGAGAAGGTGGAGGTGGTGGGGTGGGGGTATGGGGTTAGAGCTCCGAGCTACGCCGGGTGACCCATATGTGGTTCAGGCGCCGGACGAGGGCAAACATAGGTGGTAACTGCTACCAGCAGCATAACTGTCCGTAATTGTCTAAATAATATGCATTTCGAGTTGGCGTAGAATATGCAAGATGATGTCTGTGAGGTTTCATTACTTTCAAGAAGTTGATGCCATCCTGCTTACCTTTGTGGTCAGCATGTATGGGCACATGGAGCCATGAAGGTCTCTTATGATTATGAGCAAAATTTATTTATGGTCGAATTGGAAGTTTACTGGAGTAGGAATGAGAAATTCCACCAAGACATCCAATTTAAATGAGTAATTCTAATCTTTTTGTTTTCCATCCATCTTGTGTGTGTATTGAAAGGGAGAGAATTAGGTCATTTGAGAAGGATATGGAGATGAATCATTCCTATTTAAATTCAATGTTAGACTATTTAAATTGAAGGTCCACTACGTTGGAGTTGTTCTACATTGTTAAGAGTACTTAAAAATAAAAATTTAAGTGTTTTGCATACTTTTTTTCTTATTCATCAAGTAGGCGCAAAATTAACGACTGAAATAATGAGTTGGTTAGTTTAACAATGTAGATTATTTGAAACCTAATAAAAGTTGGTGTGTGAGGGTTCATAAATATTTAAATCATGATCAAATGATTGGATGGAGAATTTGTATGTCTAAAGCCATTGATTTAAGTAATAGCTACTTTTGATCATTCCTTGTGCCTATTTGATACAAGGCAAGAAAACTACAAAATAATTGATTTTTGATTTTTAATTATTTTGAATAATGTAGATCAACTTCAATAAAGTGAATGTTATATTTAAATATCGTAGTATTGAATTTGAGTGGGAAGGATTCATACTTAAATTCTTCCGAAAGTGGTCAAGTCTATATCTCTGTATATGTGTGTAGAGATAGACTTGGATACATGCGGAAAGCTTCAAGCTCGAATCTTTCCCACCCAAATTCAATCTTATGACATTCAAATAAAAGATCCATTCTATTGAAGTTGATCTACATTGTTTAAAGTAACTAAAATAAAAAATCAAGTGCTTTGAATACTTTTTGCCTATCCATCAAGTAGGCAAAAAATGGACAACCGAAAATAGCATTTTACTTAAATTTATGACTTTAGAGATATAAATTCTTGATCCGACTATTTAGTCATGATCTAAACATTTTAAAAACCCCACACATCAATTTTTGTTAGGTTTCAAATATTATGCACCATTAAACTAACCAACTCACTATTTCAGCTGTTCATTTGCGCCTACTTATTGGACGAGCAAAAACTATTTAAAACACTGATTTTTGGTTTCTAGTTACTTTATACAATGTAGAACAACTTCAAGATAGTGTATCATGTATTTGAATATCGTGGGAATGAGTTTTAGCGGAAAAAATTTAGGCTCGAATCTTACCCAAGTCTATCTCTAAATGTGGTCATATATTTCTGTTCTTCACTACCACCCAGAATAATTATCTTGCAGTTTCTACTATGTGGTAATTTGTTAAATACTTATGTACTTTTTTGTTAGGTGCAGTAATCGATCTGACAACTAATCAATATCACCGATCTCATTGGCTAGATCGGTGAATATCAGGTGGGAGGTTTTCTGTTCAGTAGAATGTTCCTTAATTACAGAACTACTTTTCAATTATCTTTCTTGATTAAACACTAATTAGACTAGTATTAGTCAGTCTCAATATACAGGAATATTTATGAGCATAAATATTTAATATAACCCCTGTATAAAGAATATTAGTTCACTTATACAGTAATTTGAATGAGGTACGCATGTAGCGAATCTCCTTAAGACAATTACGTCCCCCGCTTCGGTGCTAACGGGTTACAGACGCTGTTCTGTCATACAACACTCCTTCACAGTATTTGGATAGCACTACCAAGTCATTGAACGGTTGAACTGTAGTTAATCAGTACCTTCATAGGATTTCAATGCAGCAGGACGAAGACAAATTTCAGAGAGAATATTTATCTTAACTTTTGAGGATTATTCACTGTAGAGAAAAGAGGAAGAAAAGAATTAATGTCTTAGGAAGACAGAAATTCAGACAATAATTCTATTTAAGAACCTATTGAATTTTCTAAGTGTTCTTTCAGAACAAATCTCTTCAGATTTTTCTTACAAAAATCTGAATTTTCAGGCTGACTATATTCTCAGTTCTGAATTATGTAAGGAGGAAGAGGAGATGCTTTCGCTGTGTGTTTTTAATCCACAGAGAGGAGCGCTATTTATAGCGCTCCTGAAAACCTGTTGGAGGGCAGAACCGTCCAAGGACAGTTGCGACTGTTCCTGTCTGAACTGTTGTAACTATTCCAGACAGGAACTGCTATAGCGGTTCCTTCCAACCGTTGCAACGCAGCGCGAGGGTAGCGGAGCGGGTTGAGACCCGCTGTAGTACCAAACCCGTGTGATCTGGTTCAAAAAGAACCGGGCCAGGTTTGACCCATGCGCACGCCCGAACCCGAACCCGAGCCCGAGCCCCCGCTCCGGCGCCGGCGTCGGGCTGGCGGGCGGCGGCAGCACGCGTGTGGGCATGGTTTCCCTCCAATCGCGCACGAAAACTCCAAGTACCCAAAAAGGCACGCCATTTGTTCCCATTTTTCTCTATTTATACACTTCAATTGTCCGTCCCATATTCAATGTGGGACTAAATGTTTTTAACTACCTTTAGTTCTCTTTAACTTTTGAATTAAACAAACTTTAGACTTGAATATCTCATTCATTCTAAAACAGAATTAAACATGTAAATATACCACGTTCATTTCCCATGGAAGGAGAACAAAACTCCAACCATTATCTGGTTGATTTTATCAATGGATCTTGCCTTAATTCAGCTCAAAGATTTGCTGGTTAATTCTTCGTTTCCCAACAATCCCCATAATGAATGGAGATTTAAGGAATTGACACACAAAGAGACTGATTCTATAGTGAAAGCTACTTTAGAAAAGAAACTGCATCCGGATAGGTGAATTAGGTCTTGAACTTTACATAGCAAAAACTTTATCGGACTTACTGGCTAATTAATGAACTAAGTTTTGAAATGTCAACCGTTATTGTAAACCAAGTCAACAAACTTCACACAGTAACTTTTCAAAATCAATTTTGGCTCTCGGTTGTGTCCATTTTGACCCTGGACATTCTTACTTTCAGAGAGTACTTTTAGGGAATAACAGCCTCTATAGATATTCCCAAAAAGCTGACCCAGGTGATGGTCCTATTAAGAGTAGTCTATTCTACCCCACTTGTTTTAATAACAAGATATAGGCATCATTAAAAGTGTTAAGCTTATCCTTAATCCACTTATAACAAGCACTTGGGTGCACCATAAGAATAGGTTAGAGTCAAGCTCCTAAGTGCTTATTCGCAGAGTCAATCATAAATAGTTTTCCTCTTGAACTTAGTCCGTGGGATCTCTAGTCGCTAAGTGAGGTTTCTATTAAGCTGACTCGGTAAGGTTAGGCCTTTAGACCCATTCCCCTTAATGCGCAGTTTATATGCTCTCCACTTAAACCTTTAGTAAACGGGTCCGTTAAATTATCTTTTGACGATACAAAGTCAAAAAAGATAATTCCATTGGGACACCGAAGTATCCTGCGTGCATGATTGGAATGGAAGTTGCAAACTATAAAAATTAATTACGAGAATTTCGGTGTTATGGGGTTCAGAAGAGTGTTCAGTTTTCCTAATTATTATTGTTTGTAGCTCAATATATTGGAAGAAATGATCATAAGCCGGTAAAGGTTCTGCTGCTGCTGCTGCTTTATTCCTCGTGACATTGTTATACTATTTATTTATTTATTTATTTATTTTTTTGGAGACTTGGATTTGTTGAAATGCAAAAGCTTCAGTTTTCTTAGTTTTATATCTCCGCTCTGCAATAATTTTGGTTGAAGTTGAACCAGAATTGAACTGAGTGTCACAAGTGAAATGTGTGCCGGTAAGAGATTTTTCCTCTGCCCATTATGGCAATCGTAGCGTCAACTATCTTATTTATTTATCCTAATTTTATCGGTAATTAAGTTTGGGCTTCAGCAGAGGAACCAAATTAATACAAAGCTTGCAACTGGGATTTTAGCTGAAACAACTCGTACACTCTTCTAGAGATACAAATTATATCATTACACAGTTATTGGCTACTTTCTTCATGCGAAGTAACGAGCTTCAGGTGCATCTGAAGCTGCAATTCATATTGCATTTCTCATTCTTTTCTCATGAAATCACCCAACTTTTTGCTGGCATCATTTTAGACGTGTATAAATAACTGGCGACCAGGCATTGTAATCTGAGGCTAGGGGCTAGTTCTTTCTGAAGATCTTTTACCACTAGAATTGATGCTGAACTTGAAAAAAGTGCTGGGTACAAGATTCTCTCTTTTTCCAGGCCAAGGACATTCAGATTTCAGAAGACACCACTTGCTACAAGCTTTACTCCAAAGGTAAGGCTTGTGCCTACAGATAATGTTCACTGTGAGCAACTAGATCCTCATAATTCATAAACAATGCCTTGTCTGGTCTTCGCGAGGATGCGTTCCCCTGCCCCAAAACATGACCTGGGGAAGTTCCCATCAGCGAAGCCCCGTTGAAGAAATGCTTGAAGCTTGTCTACAGCGAGAGCCCCCCTCACCAGTTTTGGATCAACCTCTGTTTACGAACTGCCACAGCTAGACGAAGCTGTCCTTTGGATCACGGCACAAGTAGATAATTCGAGGGCCAAGGTCTAGAATGGAGTTTCGAAGTGTGGAAAGGTGTGTGGCCGCCGGGTGGCAAAAAGCTGAGAAGATGGTTTTGACTTTAGAGCAGTGTAGCAATGTTTCTACTATTTTGCTAAAGCTAAATTTGTTTCTTTTTTTAAGGTACTTCTCGAAAATGGTTTATTCAAAATCCAACCATCAGGCCTTCCCACAAGGAAAACACAATGATAGATAAATAACTATTTCCTTAAGTTGCGCAACTCACAATTTACTAAAAAAGAACAACAGAAACTTTTGAAGCATGAGGAATACTAAACACAACTTTTGATATTCCCTAAAAGATTTTTCTTTTCCATACAGTCGACCGATAAATTAAGATAACTTAGGCCCAAGCATTGGTAGACTGACACAGGATAGGGAAGCGAAGAAGACAAACGACGCAGGTTAGATCTAATTTTAGCGCTGACGAACCCTGAAGAGATCTCCAGGTAAGGGTAACTACTCGAATCCAAAAGCAAGAACGATCAGAATCCACGAGCTAAAAAGAACAACTCAAATCCACAAGCAAATATGAGAGAAAACTCAAAAGTTTATTGATAAAAGCTGGATAAAAGATTGATTATAAATAAAAGATACAAGGACTTTTATATAGGCTTACAAAGAATACTACCCCTACTTGAAAACCATAACCTATTTTTAAAAGAAAATAAAAAAAATTAAAAGAGTTCTAATCTATCTAGAAAATATAAATTCAAAATATAAAAAGTTGTAACCAATTGAAATCCAAATTTGGACCCAAAACTAAATCCTAAACAAAGGCTGAAACCTTGATATGCAGCAGGCCTGCCGACTGGACTGTAGTGCCTCCACTCTCGAGAAATCCCTATCGACAACAAAAAGAAGGGCCTGTCGACAGCGGAAGTGACTTGTCGACAGTTGAAGTGGACTGTGAATGATTGCATCTCAATTTTGCATTATTATCATCACATTTGCATATTTATCCTTGATTATTATTTATTTAATATCGCTATTTAATTCGCTTTTTGATTATGGTGTGCAGTTACTTAAATGGGAAGATAAAGAAACTTCTATTTTATCGCTAATCTTATATAAATTTGGATTTCAATTTAAGACAATTTTAAATCAAGAGGAGAAAATGATATATCATCATCTTCAAAATTCAAATCAGAAGATATACTTTTAGAAGATGAATGGGATAAAGCTAACCCTAATAGGGACAAGGAGGATAATTCAAATTAAATAAAGTTCAAAATTAATTCAGACTAAGAGGTATCCAGTCTGAATCCGAGTCTAAATAGATTTTGAACTCCATTTTAATTGAATTATCCTCCTTGTCCCTATTAGGATTAACTTTATTCTATTCGTCTTCTAAAAGTATATCTTCTAATTTAAATTTAAATTGTGAAGATGATGATATTCTCTTGAATTCAAATTGATTTAAATTGAAACCCAAATTTAGATAGGTTAGGGATAAAATAGAAACTTCTTGTATCCTTATCTTCTCATTTAAGTAACCATATACCATAATAAAAAGAGAGTTAAATAGCAATGTTAAATAAAGAATAATCAAGAATAAATGAGAAAATGTGATTATAATAATACAAAATTGAGATGTAATCATACTGGATTGGTGACAAATTCAATAAAGGTTCTTATTTTCTTTCATATCTCTTTTTACTATTTTTATTTGTGTTCTTCAATTCTACTTTAATTTCTTTTATGCAACTTTTAAATACCATGTTTCATTCCATCATGAATATGAGTAACTAATCTTCTCGTAGCTTGCTAATGCTAATCTCTCCACCAACTAATCGTAGCCTTCTAATACTAATCTCTCCACCAACTAAAACCTAGTTTTATAAGATAAATTGATTGAACTCTATGCCTATTTGAAACCCTAGTATCAGTTAATAATTCTGAAAAATTAGTGATGAATTAAGTTAAACTAGCTTTAGGGTATTGATTGTACTCCAAAATTGCATTTTTATCATCACTTTTACACATATCTCCTTGATCATTCTTTTATTAATTAATGCTATTAACCTTCTTTTTGATTATGGTGTGCACTTATTTAAATGAGAGGATAAAGATATAAGAAGCTTCATTCTAGCCCTAATCCTATATAAAGTTGGATTTTAAATTAAATTGAATCCAAAGGAGGAAAGGATTAATCTTCATCTCCTATTCAAGTTCAAATTCAGAAGATAAAGTCCTAAAAGATGAAGGGGATAAATCTAATTCTACAAGAAATAAGGAGGATAATTCAAATTAAATGGAGTTCAAAATCAATTCAGACTCGGATTTAGACTGTACACGTTTTAGTATTCAGATCATAACTTTTGCTACAGATATTCAAATCCGATGATTCAAATGCTACTGAAAGAAAACTTGAAGAACTACAATTCTTCTGTTTATCACTCTGTCAAATTCAGCCGTCGGATGAGTCATATTCAGCAAACAATATACCGACTTGCTGCAGGACTGAATTCCCTATTGAATTGGAAACCTTCTAATCTGTATCCTAGTGTGATTAGCTTTGAGATCTATTTAAAGAGCTGAAGTCTCTCATAATCTCTCATCTCCACATTAGAGATCACAACTTAGGAGTTTTTTTAGTTTCTCTTTCAAATTTCTTTTATAATTTTTAGATTCTACTTCTACTTCTAATTCAAGATTTGTGAGAAGGAGAAGCCATTATAATTCGAGGTGACAGAGCAATACAAGGTGCTTTCGTTCTTTTCATATCTCTTTTGTTATTTACTTTATTTTTGTTATTTCTTGTTTTTTTATTTTTCTCTTTCTTTTGCTTGTCATGTTTACCATGAGTAGCTAAATTTTCTCATGGCTTGCTAAGACATTACCACCATCACATCTAGTGTCTAGTAGATAACCAGATTAGATCATATGCATGACTATTTCAATTTTTATTCTTGAAGACTCATTAGGATAAGCAACTAGGTCAAATATTTGCTAATACTTATTAACTGTTTTTCTTGATCTATTCTTGATGAAAATCTTGATATTTTAATGTTAAACTTTGATTAGTGTTATTTCAAATAGGGTTAAGATTTGATAAATATTTTTTAATAATTTTTTCTTACTTTATACTTGATTAACAACCTTGATATTGCAACGTTAAAACTTGGATGGTATTATTGCAAATCATAATCTAGTTTCTATCCAATATATCTTACTCGATTTTGTGGTAGAATATCATGTTCAGGATTTGAAGTGAAGCAATTATCTAATTTAGCATTAGCATGAATGGCGGTTGATTATTAGTAAGCTGTGAACTTTTCTTTTAATTTGATTTTTATCCACATACAATTCATCTTTTCTTTTCACATTCTTTAAACAGAAAAGATAATAAGAAGACAATATTACCGAAAAGCTTCTATCACATTCCTTCCTGTGGATTCGCCCCGCATAGCCCTTGCTACTGCGGATAAATTGCCAAAGATTCAGAGTTTAAACCAACCACATACACTTTTCATATTTTCTGTTTTCTGTTTTGTGCAATCAAATTTGGCGCCGTTGCTGGGAGGGAACGATATACATTATTTTCTAACTAAATTCTTCTCTGTTTGTATGAAAATTATATAAAAAAATATAAAAAATATATTCCTTATGGCCTATCTAAATTCATTTGGTTACAATTCATTTGATAGGTCAAAACCACCTTTCCAACAACCATCTTCATATATCCCTTTTTCCAAACCTATAGAAGAACAATCTGATTGGGAAAAGAAGATAAAAATCTTAGAAGATATCGAGCGATGAATTCATAAATTGGAAGACTCACGATCCATTCAAAGGTCTCAAACCCTAAATCCATACATGATTCAAAACAAAATGATTACATCCATTATCTCGATAGGTTAGAAGCACAACTGCATCGTTTGGAAAATATTGAAAATATTAGGATTGAGAAAACTCTACCTAACACCTTTTTGACCATTTTTCACCCAGCCCTATTGACGAGACTGACAAATCATGGTGTCTTGAAGACCTTGATCAAGATTCAATTTCATCGTACCAACGTGAACTTGATCAATCCCAACCCTTGAATAAATTGGCAAATTTTAACTTCAATGAGATTGAACTAGATTGTGAATGCGAACCCGATCCTCAACTTTGTGAATTAATTCCAAACTTTGAATCTATGTTGACTTCGGTGTCTTTACCCAATTTGGATCCAATTCCCGAGCCAACTCTAATTCCAGTACCCGTATATTATGAAATTGGATCATCTATTTTGGGTAGTCACATTCATTTGATGGATCATAAATATGAACTTAAGTTCTTTGATTTGGAGGCCACTTTTGATCCAAACCCAACTCTCGAACCTAAATTTGAATTTTCCGAGCCAGTATTGGTTCCCAATCCTATCATTCTTAAGTCCAAATCAATCACTTCATCAAGTCAAATTCTATTGTTGGACCAAGGTGTAAACAATGATGACCCTGAGATAGTATTTCAAGATTGGTCATACAACTAAGATAGTTTCAATGTTAGGGTCGTGCATGAGCCTATACATTTGGGGATATAACAATATAGATTAGAAATGGTCATAAAAGGTGGGTTTCTTGATGATCCACAAGATTTAGATTGGGTAGCAATGCTTGGCCCAATCCGGCCACCACCGGAACCACCACCTTGAGGTCACATTTTGCCTTCCCTTTCTTCTTTGTCATGCATACAAGCATTTATTCATACATTGAGGACAATACATGAGATAGGTGTGGGGGAGGGTTTACTAACGTACTAACATAGGTAGATAATAACAATTTTTAAAAAAAGCTTTTTGAAAAAGGAAATAATATTTTAATTTTTTTAAGTAATTAAGTTAATTTTAATTAATAGGAAAATCATAATTAGGATTTCTTAACACTTGGTCAAAATAAAAGTATTTGTTTTATTTTTAGGTTTAGGAGAAAAAATTGAAAAAGTAATTTAGTCTTGATAATTTTACCTTGATGAAATATGCATGCTTTGTATACTTACACACTTGGGATTCAAAATAAAGACTCTTGCGTCTTAGAAAATATATATATAAAATAAACAAATCTAATTATTGATTAGCTAGGCACTTTGGCCTAAGAAAACCTTGGTACTTATGTGAAAAGTAATTAGAGAAATTTGAAAAAAGTCAAAAATATATCGTATATGTATTAACACATCTAATAATCAATTAGTTAGGTATTAGGGCCTCAAGAAGCCTTTATACTTACAAGAAAGAAAATTAGATGAGTTATACATATTTTAAAAAAAAGAAGTGCTTAAAGGGCAATGAAGTGGTAATAATTCGAACTTCTTAAAAAAGAAAAAAAAGTAAAAAATGTATAAGGCATGAGAGTTGAAGTTGAAGAATCTCAAGTAAAAAAATTCGCCTTCACAAAAATGCATATGACTTAGGGTAAGATAATAGACTCGATGAGAAATTTAGTTTGAATCCTAACCTAAATTGATAAATAAATATTTGAATAAAGACTAAGTATAAGAATGATCAATTTGGTAATCCTAAAAAGTTAAAAATTTCTTAATTGTTACAAAGATATTTCAAATATTGTTCTCTTCCAAAATTGAATTTCAAAAATACTAACATTCTGTTTTTTTCTTTATGAATTTTTTGGGTGTAATTCACTGAAAACCCTCACGAGACAACCCTCGTCCTCTAGGGTAACCTAGAGGTTCAGTTTATTGCACGTGCTAAGTGCAATCTTGATTCCTACGAAAGTGACTTAGGTTAGATTAAATTAGTTTCTAATATTTGGTTTTGCTCGAGGACGATCAAAAGATAGGTGTGGGTGTGTGATTGTACTCCAAAATTGCATTTTTATCATCACTTTTACACATATATCATTGATCATTCTTTTATTAATTATGCTATTAACCGTCTTTTTGATTATGGTGTACAGTTATTTATATGAGAGGATAAAGATACAAGAAGCTTCATTCTAGCCCTAATCCTATCTAAATTTGAATTTTAAACTAAATTGAATCCAAAGGAGGAAAGGATTAATCTTCATCTTCTATTCAAGTCCAAATTCAGAAGATAAAGTCCTAGAAGAGGGGATAAAGCTAAATCTACAAGAAATAAGGAGGATAATTCAAATTAAATGGAGTTCAAATCAATTCAGACTCGGATTCAGACTGTACACATTTTAGTATTCAGATCATAACTTTTGCTACAGATATTCAAATTCGATGATTCAAGATGCTACAGAAAGAAAACGAAGGACTACAATTCTTCTGTTTATCACTCTGTCAAATTCAACCATCTGATGAGTCATATTCAGTAAATAATATGCCGACTTGCTGCAGGACTAAATTCTCTATTGAATTGAAAACCTTCTAATCTGTATCCTAGTGTGATTAGTTTTGAGGTCTATTTAAAGAGCTGAAGTCTCCCATAATCTCTCATCTCCACATCAGAGATCATAACTTGGGAGTTTTTTTAGTTTCTCTTTCAAATTTCTTTTGTAATTTTTAGATTCTACTTCTACTTCTAATTCAAGATTTGTGAGATGGAGAAGTCATTATAATTCGAGGTGACAGATCAATACAGGGTGCTTTCGTTCTTTTCATATCTCTTTTGATATTTACTTTTTTCTTATTTTTTCTTGTTTTTTATTTTTCGCTTTCTTTTGCTTGTCATGTTTACCACGAGTAGCTAGATTTTTCTCATGGCTTGCTAAGACATCACCACCATCACATCTAGTGTCTAGTAGATAACCAGAATAGATCATATGCATGACTATTCTAATTTTTATTCTTGAAGACTCATTAGGATAAGCAACTAGGTCAAATATTTGCTAATACTTTTTAACTTATTTTCTTGATCTATGCTTGATGAAAATCTTGATATTTTAATGTTAAACTTTGATTAGTGTTATTTCAAATAGGGTTAAGTTTTGATAAATACTTTCTAATAATTTTTCTTACTTTATACTTTATTAACAATCTTGATATTGTAACGTTAAAATTTGGATGGTGTTATTGCAAATCATAATCTAGTTTCTATCCAATGTATCTTGCTTGATTTTATGGTAGAATATTATGTTTAGGATTTAAAGTGAAGTAATTATCTATCTAGCATTAGCATGTATGGTGGTTGATTATTAGTAAGCTGTGAAGCTTTCTTTTAATTTGATTCTTTATCCACTTACAATTCATCTTTTCTTTTCCACGTTCTTTAAACAGAGAAGATAATAAGAAGACAATATTACCGAAAAGCTTCTCTCGCATTCCTTCTTGTGGATTCGACCAGCATAGCCCTTACTACCGCGGATAAATTACAAAAGATTCAGAGTTTAAACCAATCACATACACTTTTCATATTTTCTATACCCTGTTTTGTGAAGTCAGGTATACTATTTAATGTTTGTTCCTATTTATACTTCGATACTTTGATGGCTAAATGTTAAGTCTAAAACAACTTTTTTTATGATATACTTTGAGACTTTGATAAACTAATGTTTAGTTTTATTTAGTGTACTTTAATTACTTTCTATCTTACTTTTCTTACTTGAGTTTGAAGCATCACTCTAGGGTTAATCTTTATAAGTTCAAGATGATATTTATTCTTAATAAACTAGTGCTTGGTTGTGGTAGATGATTAGTGGGCTATGATCCGTCTTTCTATTTAAATCAACTCTTTTATAACCATCATCTCTTTTTTTCCTAAGTTTTACATAGAGAAAACGTATCGAAAAGCTTGCATCGCATCTCTCCCTGCGGATCGACCCGTTTAGCTCTTATTACAGCGAATTAATTGCGAGAAAATAGAGAAATATTTTAACCTTAACTTGTACTTTTTACTTTCTTTTTCTTTGTCAATCAAAATTTTGGCGTCGTTGTCGGGGAGGGAATGGTACAATTCGCTTTGTTAAACTAAACCCTAATTTCTTTGTTTTTGTGTACAGGTTTGAAGAAAAGGGAAATAAATTGCACTAAAGGATTTATAAGTAGTTGTGGGACTCTGTATTTTTTAACAGATCCCCTTAACCCTCAACAAGGTCGCCAAACGCGGTAGAGGCCGTGCAACCGCGGCCTGTTGAGTTGACTGCTGACCTGTTTTTATGCAGGACTGCTTGAAATTACTTAAATTATTTATTGCTGTTGATAATTTCTCTATTTGATAGCCCTGTATATTTCTAATAAATTAACAGTAACATATAAGTTGATTAACTTAAAATTTTTTAGACATTTACATCATAGGCACGTGTCTATTTAATTTCTTTAATTTTTGTTAAAGAGTGCTGAAAATCAGGTACGTTCGCATTGCATATAGACTAGAAAGCACTCTTGGCTGATTTACTGCTTTTGAGTGAATTCTTTTCTATTTTACTTGTACACGTGCACTAACACATTTTAAGGGCAAAACCTCTAAATAACATAAGGTGAGGACGTCATTACCCCTTTTTAGCCCACAAACCATCTCCCTAGAGCCCACAACCTACCCTAATTTAAAATTGACTAGACGTTAATCCTATGATTAATCAGACTCACTAGGAGATTGACTAAAGGAGGAAGTTGTTAGAAATTAACTCTTACCAAATTGATTACTAGGTAGGGAATTGAGAGGCGAAACCTCAAAAGTTGGTGGTTTGGCATAATTAGGTCCGTCTTGACGGATACCTCCCACCGATCTTGTCACCTACCTGGCCGATTAACTTATGATTAAGGTCTGCAATATACCTCCCACAGATAAGGTAAAGTTAGGAGTCGTCTAGGTCTAACTTACCCTAGAATAGAATTGATTGATTTTTGTTTTTGATTGGTGAATTGGTTTGAATTGATTGTGCAGCAAGTGTGGTCGAGAGACCCAATCTAGATTAATTAGGACTAAGTCACTACCTCAACCTAACCAAATCATGACATAACCGACATCGCTAGAGGATAGGTCCTATCCTTTTAGGACATCACTTTCGTCTTGCATTCAGCTTCCCGAAGATGAAAGCAAAATCTTTGAGATGAATAAAACCATAATTCATTCACACTCTCCTTAAATACCCTGGTCTAGAGTCTGATGATGCGTACCTCTTCATAAGGGAGTTTGAAGAGGTATCCCTCATGATTAGGATACCACAGTTAGGAGATGATGCAATAAGTTACGTTTTGTACCTTTCGCCCTCAAGGACCTAGCCAAGAAATGGCTATACAGTTTAAAAGAAAATTCTATAACATCATGGGACACTTTCGTTAAAGTCTTCTTAAAGAAGTTTTATCCTATCCATAAGACTGCTCTTATGAGGAAAAACATAATGCAGTGCAAGGAAGAACCTAACAATCCATTTTGAAAATATTTTAAACGTTTCAAAGACCTTCTTGTCCAATGCCCTCATCATGGCATAGAGAAGTGGTGGCTATGCCAAATCCTCTATAATGGTCTAGCTTATCAAAACAGGATTCTCCCAGAAATCATGAGTCAAGGTTCGAATGCAGATGAACATGATGGGTGAAAAATATGTGAAGACCTAGCATAAAAAACCATCCAGTAGAAACCTACCCTCGAAGAGTCTAGGAATTCCAACTCAATCTCTTTCAAAAGAGGTCTCCACTTGATAGAGGACTCCATAGCAATTGAGGCTAAATTTTCTAACATTATGCGAAGGTTAGAAGCCATAGAGCTTAAGAATCTCATTTCTGTGAACCAAGTCAGCCCAACACTACCTGTTGGCTGTACTTACTATCAAGGTATGAATCATGTGTTTGAAGAGTATCCCGTGTTTATGATTCATCAATTGTTGCCCGAACACATGAATGCATCATTCTCAAGGCCCACTAACAATCCATATTCACAGACATATAATCCCGGATGGAGAAATCATCAAAATTTCTCATGGGCCCAAAACACCAATGATTATTCTAGGCCCAATTTCTCTAAAAATTTCCAACCACCTTATTATCAACCAATTTTCTCAATCAAGCTCCACAACCATCCTTCCAAAACCCACTACGATAAGACCGATTTTGAGAAAATTTTGACATCTTTCATGTATAATACGGGACAAGCCATATCTATATTAGAGGGTCAAATGAGTCAGTTAAAGTTGACTTACTTCATTCTCAATATGAGAACTTTTACATGCTTGAAAATGAAAGTATTGATGAGATGCTTACATGGTTCACCAAGATTACTAATGAATTATCTTTTTTAGGTGACACCATTGACAATAACCAAAAGATACGGAAGGTCATTATAGCTCTCCCCAAAACTTGGGAAGTGAAGGCCACCATGTTAAAGGAGCTCAATGATAGGGAAAAATAGACTTCTCGGGATTCATTGGAAATCTCAAGACACATTAGATGGAGATAAAAGTGTGAGAAAAAAGAGAGATTCCAAAGAAGAAAGCCATTGCTTTCAAAGCTACTCCCTCCATCATCGATGAAGAAGGTTCATCTGAAGAAGGAGATGAAGACGTTGCCATGATCATTAGGAGAGTGGGCAAAATGTTTTACAAGAAAGAAAGACAAAGAAACTTTTGAAGAGGAAGACCTCAAGGAAGATTTGAAAAAAAGAAGGAGGAGCTGAGTCATTGCTTTCATTGCAAGAAGAGGGGTCATCTCATTGCAGATTGCCCCTCACTTTAAGACACTACCTCCAAGAACGTGCATAAGAAGAAGAAAGCGATGGTAGCAACAAGGGATGATTCGGAAACAAAATCCGAAGAGGAGATTGATGCCACACACATTTGCTTCATGGCAAACGGAGAGGAGACTTCCATGATAAATCTCGAAACTTCTCTAGAAGATGATTTAACTATGGATGAACTTGCATAAGTTTTTGAAGAATTACAAAATAGGTATGAAATTTCTATTGCTCAAAACAAAAAGTTGAAAAGAAAAATGACTTTTAAAGAATAAGTTAGATATTGTTTTAAAGAGAAAAATGAATTATCTATTTATTTTGAGAAAACAAAAAAGGATTTCGATAAATATAAACTTGTTAGTAAGGGCAAAAGCCCTAATATTGCTTTTAAAAAAAATGAATTTTTGGATATCCAAAAACATATTGATGTTTTGGTTACCACTTTGAAAAAGTGTGCATTTGATATGAACAAATTTAGTTCTATGTTTTCAAAGGGAAAAACTAAAAGTAGGCTTTCATATATGGAAAAGTGTATACATGTGCACATTGCTGACGGAAATGCCATTTAGCAAAATTTTGTTATGCTAAGTTTAACATGTTAAATAAAATTGTTTGGGTTCGAGAAAGTACTAACCCGATAGGACCTAAAAAGATTTAAGTACCAAAAATAACCCCAACTTGATTGATGTAAGTGTGTCATCCTCCTCCAAGACATAGGGGGAGATGGTATCTTGGTGGTAGATGCGTCGGAGCTCAAAAGATCGATCGTCATATTGCATCGCTATCAAGAAGTTTGGAGATTGCCTATTGTTTGATAACTTCTCCACTTAAAAATTTCTGTTCTAGCTAGATTTATATATGCATAAGAATAGCTAGTTTTTCATATTTGTTTGTATGTTTTAGTTGTGTATAAATGATTTTCTTTTTCAATTGTTTTGGCTTGCTTATACTTGAGCTAGTCTCTTGACATTGCTTTTGCCTTATTTACTAGCCCATGAATTGCCTACTCATATTTATAGTGTTTACCCTGCTCACTTGTTTGATAGAAATCTTTGCATGTATGTGTACATAGATTAATTTATTTGCTCATATACATGTATATATATTTTGTTTGTATATCTATCTTGTAGTTGGGTATCCTATTTAAACCATTTTTAAGCAATACATCAATATAGTAATTGCGCGCCTCAACTCTTATTTAGAGGAATGACGAGGAGACGTTCAGAACCCATTAAGGGTATTCGGCTTCAATATCTTATTTTTAAATGCTTAATATATGAGTTTATTATAGCAAAATATATTTTTAAAATAATAAAATTATTTTGATATCATTTTTTTGTGTTTTCCATGCCTATAGATTTTTGGTATTATATCTCTGTTTTATGTATAAAAATATTCAAGTTAAAATTTTTTCAAAACTCTTATTTCATTTTTTTAAAACCGTTTTTTGGGTAGTCCCGATCGACCGACTGGTCGACCGTGTTGGCCTGGAATAGGGCCGGTCGACCGAGCGGTCATCCGAGAAAACCTGTAATAAAAAAAATATTTTTTGGCTTAAGCCGGTTGACCGACTGAAACTGAGTTGCTCTCGGCTAGGCCCCGTCGACCGGGCGGTCGACCGAGTGTTGGGTCGGACTATGATTTTGAAAAAACACCTAGAGGGGGGGGTGAATAGGTGTAAATGCTAATCTAGAACTAAATGCAAAACTAAGTACGCTAAATGCGGAAGCTAATGCAACTTTTGCAAACACACTTAATACAATCAACAAGTGTAGCCGAATTCCCCGTGAAGGGCTCTGGACTAACTCCTCATGATTCCCCTTGAATGGGTTGAGGTGCTATGTGAAGCTCTTGTTGATTAAGTACAAGTGAGGCACACACACAAGCAAGCCAAGCATATAATGGATATACAACAATATGAAAGATGCAAGGCACAACACAAGCAAATAGATATGATATGACAATATGAATTATGCTCAACACAAGCAAATATGATATGATGATATGTATGATGCTTTGCACAATGTAAGAGAGAGAGTTGAGAGATATTGGATCAAACGCAAACACAAGGATATGTTTCGAGGTTCGAGCACCTTGCTCTACATCCCCGCCTACACCACCGTGTAGGATTTCCAATCCACTATCTCCCACCGAGGGAACCTCTACCGAAGAGGATTTGTTACAACTCTAGGAGTACCAAACTCCTCTCTCAAACAACCACCTCACAACCGAGGGGTAGGCCCGTAACCAATACAACAACCAATCCACCTCACACTTGAGGGATACAAACCAACAACCAACTCCACCTCACCAAGAGGGAGCAAACACCAATCTCCACCTCTACCAAAGAGGGAGCAAACCAAACCTCAACAAAGAAAAGGGTTTACAACTTGGAGGCTCAACAACCTCAAACAATCTCTCTTTCTTTTCTTTTCCACAAAACAAGATCCTAATAGATTAGGATAGAGGATATAGCTCAAGTGTCGAAAACTAAGTGTTTTTGGAAACAAGCAACAAAGAAAAAACCACTTGGAAAATCTCTTGTAAATGATAGAAAATGAAAATCAATACAATCTCCCAAAACCCTAGTTTTCTTTGATTTTCCAAAAACCCAAAACAATAAGATGAAATCTTTTTAGCACAAAAACTATTTTGAAAACTTGTTTAAACACTAGAGAAAGTCTGGAAATTTTGTCTCTAAAAACCTTGGCCAAAAACCCAAAGAGATGGGGTTTTTATAGGCTCATCAGAAAACTAGCCGTTAGGCTGAGCTGGCAGCCTGACAGGCGCCCGGTCGACCGCCCGGGTCGACCGCCAACGGTCAAAAATGTGACCGTTGGGCAACCACGGTCGACCGGCCCCGTCGACCCAAACAAACAGAGAGCAGAGCTCTCAGACCCGGTCGACCGGCATGGTCGACCCAAACAAACAGAGAGCAGAGCTCTCAGCCCGGTCGACCCGTACGGTCGACCGTCCCATTGTCTGCCAAACGTGCACAGCTTTGTGCACGTCGGTCGACCGTCCCGGTCGACCGACTTCACCCAAGTCGACTAGGTCAGGTTAGTAGTCGACTGGTTGAAGTCTGGAACAGAAATCTGGGTCAGAAAATTGGTTAAAACATTTTATAAAAGCTTTTATCTTTTCTGAAAATCCCATAAAACTTGTTTTAACATTTTATATTGAAACATAAACAAGTGATAAAAATTTTCAAGACAATATATCAACATATCAATTCATTTTTGTGTCTTGCAAATTTTATCAAAAACCAAAACTTGTATTTTCCAAACTTGATTTTTCAACACATGAATAGGAATATCAAAATAAGTTTGTCTAGCAAGTTAAAGCATGTATGTATAATTAGAATACATCTACTATACATATAAAACATGTAAACTTGTTTTGATCAATCTATTCATGAAAACCAATATCAAAAATCAAAACCGGTATTTTTCCAAACTTGGATTTTTCCATAACATGAATAGGATAGTCAAAATAAGTTTGTATAAGAAATTAAGCATGTATGTATATCTAGAACATATCTAATATACATAAGAACTATTTAAACTTGTTTTGATCCACTATTCATGAAAACCAAATCCAAAACATAAATCTTGTGTGTGTATTGTGCACTTGAGCATATCAACTATACTAAGCATTACAAATGGATCTAAAACACACTAAACTAAACTAGGATACCTAAGTCTTCTTGTTGATCTTCATCTTAAAGTAGACTTGCTCCCAAACCGTGATCCACCAAGTGCAAATGAAAGATCTTTAAGCTTTGGCACCGGAATCACCATGAAAAGCTTCTAAACTCCTTGTTGAAGCTAATCACCAACTAATATCTTGCTAATTGATCTGAAACTTAAAATCACAAGATTATTAGTAAACATAACTACATGAGTTAATCATCATCAAAACTAGGGTGGAAGGTCTTTGGGCCAACAATCTCCCCCTTTTGATGATGACAAAACTCATGGAGTTATATATGCATGGATTAAAGTTAAGCTTCAAAGAAGCTCCCCCTTAACTCATGCATAGCAATAAACAATAAATATGCAATGAATATTAAACATGAATGCATAAACAATAAAGGTTCTAGATACCAAATGGAATGTTCAAAACAAAACATGTTCTAGATACCAATTAACATTAAACTATATTAAAACTTAATATATGCAAAAACATAAATATGCATATATAAACTTGAATCTTTCTCCCCTTTTTGTCAATCATCAACAAAGGGGTAAACAATCAAAACAATAAATATCAATGAGGGGTAAATATCTTTCTTCCCCTTTTGTCAATAAAAATAATAAAAATAATGTTCTCCCCCTTTTTGTCTAAAACAAAAACAAAGTCAATAAGGGGTGACTTTAAAAACATGATATCAATTGAAAATATGTCAATGAAGCATTTTGATACCAATTAAAAGTAAACATAGATCAATACAAATCTAAACTTTTGAATTTTCTTTAAAACAAAAATTTGAGATACCAATTTAAAACACAAGACATCTTGATATCAGAAGATAGTATTTTTCTTTTTAATCCATATAAACAATTGAAATGACTATATTCTATCATAAAGTAGGGAGTACAAATACCAATTGAAAAATGAAAAACGGATTTTCTCCCCCTTTATGGAATACAAACAAAACACATGCATAGGCTTGAAATAAGATATCAATTGAAAACTAAATCAATTGGAATAAAGTATTCATTTAAACATTCAAGCTTAAACATAAACAAGATTTGTGCAAATATATATCTTGAGCACAAATAAACATATATGTATGAAATTAGATACCAATAGAAATTGATACCATTGAAAGTGAAGCATACATACATAAACAAATATATGAGTATACCAAAAATGTCAAAATTGATACCAATTGAAAGAGTACAATGATACCAATTGAATCAACAATAATAATCAAGTGTATATCTCATATAATCTACCACCCAATCATGGTTCAAGTTTTAAATGATTTTCACTTTAAGGCATTCAAGAATATAATCTCCCATCCTTCCGCCCTTGGATGGTAGGGGTTTTCAAAAATAGATTTGAAAATGTAGTTTTGTTTGAAAATCACTACCAAATTGAAGAATACGAACTAGTCAAAATGAAAAACTTGTTAACTAGTGCGAAATCCTTCAAGCAAGGAATAAACTAAAATAGTTTTCATAAAACACATGTAAATCACATAGCACTTAGAAACACTCAATATTCATTAAAGACCATACATGCTCATGAAAACATACTCATGAGAAATAAAAAATGGTGAGTGTATAAGTAATGTGTGACATGGCATTATGAAATTCCAATTAAGCTCATTATTCCTCAAAACATGAAAACATGAAAAATCATCAAAACTTATTTAAACTTCAAGGCATATGTATGTCTAATACAAACTAAAGTATACATACATATCCAAAACACAACGAGTCCACAAAGATATATGCGCACGTGGCTCAAAAGGATAAACATGTATATCTAATAGTTTGGACAAGATAGACATATACATGAAGTTAAACAAATGACCACGAAATCAAGAGAAACTAAATTTTCATCAAGACAAATTTCATTTCAAGGTATATGTATGAATTGTCAACACAATAAGTATACATACATATCCCTAAACACAATTGAGTCCATATATAGATTTGCATGAAGGGCAAATGACTCAAGGGGTATACATGTATATCTTAAAGTTTGGCAAAATAAACATATACATGAAGTGAAACACACAATCATAAAACAAATCCAAAATGGGAATACAAGTTTATAATGTATGAATCATCAAAACTAGACTATACTAGCACATCTAATGGGTTCAAATAAGCAGTCAAGCCCAAACATATATAGATTAATTTGTGGCCCACTATATGCACAAGTATATAACTAGTCTTAATGAAAACTAACATGTAAACATGTAATCAAATCATGAAGCATAAAAATATGGTAAAAGACATCATGATAAGTCTTAAACATGATTACTATGTAGATTCACATGTATTAGATTCATGATGTACATTATAGCTTAAACAAAAGTGAGAACACTACGTATGGGTTCATATAAGCATGTGTGTCTCAAATACTATACATGTATGTCAAGGATCTAATAAACATGGTATTTACATACTAATCCATAGACATCAAAAACATGCTATAAACAATGAAATGGAAAGCATGTAAACAATAAATGGGAGTAAAGGATTGTTACCAAAACGAAGAAGCAACTCTCCTTGTCTCCAAAACATGGTGGTCCTCTCCACCAAACATCCCTTGAAAGTGATGCATCCAATTGATTTCCTTTAAGTCCGGAACGCATCCACTCCAAGGTGTCATCACTCTCACGTCATGTGAGAGCCCACACCTACATCAAAAATAATAGGAGGGGTGGTCTTTGGTACCCACATCTTATTGGGTCCATGGGGGTTAGTCCCTTCTCTAACCCAAACAAAATTCTTTGCTAAATTTGAAGTATGTAGTCTATCAAAACAAATTTAGTAAGGTGGCGCTTACGTCCACAATGTGTACAAGTGTACACATGAGCATACATGGTGTGATGGTGTCCGTGAGGAGCATGTGTATGCCGTGGAGGGTGTGCATGAAAAGATGGAACTTGTTTCTTTCGAACCAAGGATTCCAAGCGTGTATGGTTCATGGCACATTGGCTCATAGTGGAGCCCAAACAATCTACTCTCTTTTTTAACAAACAAATATCATCATTAATTCTAGAAGAAGAGGTACATGCACTAGGTAGACTAGATGAAGAGGCTACACTAGCATGGCAAACATGTGAATCAATATCATTTTGCAAGACAATATTTTTCTTTAAACAAATATCTAAATCCTTTGAAATAGAATCAAATTTTAGTTTCAAAGAATTATTTTCTTTTACAACAAATTCTATTTTTGAAGACAAAACTTTATTTTTCTTCAAAACATCATTACAATCATTTTTAGACTTTAAAAATTCATTTTCTTTTAGTGCAAGGTCTAACTGAGATCTCAATGAATCCCTTTCATTATAGACCTCAACCTTCTCTTACAAAACATTGTTAAGTCTAGCATGCAAACTCTTATTTTCTTTTTCAATTTCTACACTCTTCTTTTTCAACAAATTATATTTTTCTATTAATTTTTCACAAACAATAGAAAGTTCTTCATTCAAAGCATGAGGATCAACATAATCATTTGAAGAACTAGCACAATCATCATTATCTAAGTGGGTTTCCGATTATACCTCAAGGGAGTCATTCCCTTGGACCATCAAGCAATGTGAGTCGGATTCTCCACTAGACTCCTCTTCTTGGATTTGTACTTGAAGCTCGGAGGTGGTGGTGGTTGTCAACAAATTCCACACTGCAAAGGCGGAATCAATATTAGAAACACGTAAAAGATAATCTTTAGATAATGTGCTTCTAATGGCCTCTAGGGCTTGTGCATTGGCCCCTATATGATTGCGATCTCCAAGATAGCATTTCTTGGTGGCCGCAAGAAAGACATGCAAACCTAGGGTCTTTAGGTACATGAACATCCTATACTTCCAAACAACAATGTTGGAAGGATCAAAGCTAGGAGGGGTCATGAGGTCCATGGTATAAACTATATGTGTGCAAACAAGCAAATGCAAACAAGATTAGCAATCAAATGGATCTCACTCCTAGGATGTTAAGCCTAAGTATCAGGAGCACTAGCTCTGATACCAATTGAAAAAATACCTAAAGGGGGGTGAATAGGTGTAAATGCTAATCTAGAACTAAATGCAAAACTAAGTACGCTAAATGCGGAAGCTAATGCAACTTTTGCAAACACACTTAATACAATCAACAAGTGTAGCCGAATTTCCCGTGAAGGGCTCTGGACTAACTCCTCATGATTCCCCTTGAATGGGTTGAGATGCTATGTGAAGCTCTTGTTGATTAAGTACAAGTGAGGCACACACACAAGCAAGCCAAGCATATAATGGATATACAACAATATGAAAGATGCAAGGCACAACACAAGCAAATAGATATGATATGACAATATGAATTATGCTCAACACAAGCAAATATGATATGATGATATGTATGATGCTTTGCACAATATAAAGAGAGAGAGAGTTGAGAGATATTGGATCAAACGCAAACACAAGGATATGTTTCGAGGTTCGAGCACCTTGCTCTACATCCCCGCCTACACCACCGTGTAGGATTTTCAATCCACTATCTCCCACCGAGGGAATCTCTACCGAAGAGGATTTGTTACAACTCTAGGAGTACCAAACTCCTCTCTCAAACAACCACCTCACAACCGAGGGGTAGGCCCGTAGCCAATACAACAGCCAATACACCTCACACTTGAGGGATACAAACCAACAACCAACTCCACCTCACCAAGAGGGAGCAAACACCAATCTCCACCTCTACCAAAGAGGAAGCAAACCACCTCAACAAAGAAAAGGGTTTACAACTTGGAGGCTCAACAATCTCAAACAATCTCTCTTTCTTTTCTTTTCCACAAAACAAGATCCTAATAGATTAGGATAGAGGATATAACTCAAGTGTGGAAAACTAGGTGTTTTTGGAAACAAGCAACAAAGAAAAAACCACTTGGAAAATCTCTTGTAAATGATAGAAAAAGAAAATCAATACAATCTCCCAAAACCCTAGTTTTCTTTGATTTTCTAAATACCCAAAACAATAAAGATGAAATCTTTTTAGCACAAAAACTATTTTGAAGACTTGTTTAAACACTAGAGAAAGTTTAAAAATTTTGTCTCTAAAAACCTTGGCCAAAAACCCAAAGAGATGGAGTTTTTTATAGGCCCATCAGAAAACTAGCCGTTAGGCTGAGCTGGCAGCCTGACAGGCGACCGGTCGACCGTCCGGGTCGACCGCCAACGATCAGAAATGTGACCGTTGGGCAACCACGGTCGACTGGCCCGCTCGACCCAAACAAACAGAGAGCAGAGCTCTCAGACCCGGTCGACCGGCACGGTCGACCCAAACAAACAGAGAGCAGAGTTCTCAGCCCGGTCGACCCGTACGGTCGACCGTCCCATTGTCTGCCAAACGTGCACAGTTTTGTGCACGTCGGTCGACCGTCCCGGTCGTCCGACTTCACCCAAGTCGACTAGGTCAGGTTAGTAGTCGACTGGTTGAACTCTGGAACAGAAATCTGGGTCAGAAAATTGGTTAAAACATTTTATAAAAATCTTTTATCTTTTCTGAAAATCCCATAAAACTTGTTTTAATATTTTATATTGAAACATAAACAAGTGATAAAAATTTTCAAGACAATATATCAACATTGTTGGCCCAACGGCCTTCCACTCTAGTTTTGATGATGATCAACTCATGTAGTTATGTTTACTAATATTCTTGTGTTTCTAAGTTTAAGATCATTAACAGGATATTAGTTGGTGATTAGCTTCAACAAGGAGTTTAGAAGCTTTCCATGTTGATTCCGGTGCCAAAGCTTAAAGATCATACCTTTGCACTTGGAGGATCACGCGTTTTGGACCGAGTCTACTTGAAGATAGAAGATCGACAAGAAGACTTAGGTATCTAGTTTAGATAGAGTTTTAGATCCATATTTGTAAAGCTTAGTTTAGTTGATATGCTCAAGTGCACAAAACACACACGTTTCATGATTTGATATTTGGTTTTTATGAATAGTTGATCAAAACAAGTTTACATATGTTATATGTATAGTAGATGTTTTCTATTTATACATACATGCTTTAACTTGGTAAACAAACTTATTTTGATATCCCTATTCATGTTTTGGAAAAATCAAGTTTGACAAAATACAAGGTTTTGTTTTTGATAAAATTTGCAAGACTCAAAAATGAATTGATATGTTGATATATTGTCTTGAAATTTTTATCACATGTTTATGTTTCAACATAAAATGATAAAACAAGTTTTATGGAATTTTCAGAAATGATAAAAGGTTTTTATAAAATATTTTTCCAAAATTTTCTGACCTTGTTTTGTGCTGACAGGCTGGTCGGTCGACCGCGACGGTCGACCGCACCAAGGGCCGGTCGACCGTTACGGTCGACCGGCGTGCACAGACGTGCACGTCTGTTAGGCACAGACACGGTCGACCGGGACGGTCGACCGAGTTGAGAGCTCTGCTCTCGGGTTTTATCGGTCGACCGGGCCGGTCGACCGCAGTTGCCCAACGGTCATAATTCTGACCGTTGGCGGTCGACCGGGCCGGTTGACCGGCAGTCTGTCAGACTGCCAACTCAGCCTAACGGCTAGTTTTGTATAGGGGCTATATAAACCCTATCTCTTTGGGATTTTTGCCAAGTTTTCTAAGAGAAAAATTTTCAGTTTTCTGAAGTGTTTAAAAGAGTTTTCAAAAGAGTTTTAAGTGCAAAAACTTCTCATCTTTATTGTTTTAGGGTTTTTGGAAAATCAAAGAAAAATAGGTTTTTGGGATTTTTGCTTAGATCTTCATTCTATCATATTGCAAGTATTTTCCCAAAGATTTTTCTTTGTTGCTTGTTTCCAAAAACACTTTGATTCCACACTTGAGCTATATCTTCTATCCTAAACTATTTAGGATCTTGTTTTTGTGGAAAAAAAAAAGGAAAGAGGTTTGTGGTTGAAATATACCACTTGTTGTAAACCCTTGATTTCTTGAGTTGCTCCCTCTTTGGTAGAGGTGGAGATTGTTGTATTGGGTTGTTGGTTTGGATCCCTCTTCGGTAGAGGTGGAGTTTGGTTGTGAGCCTCTTCGGTAGAGGTGTGTGGATTGGTTGTTGTATTGGCTACGGGCCTAACCCCTCGGTTGTGAGGAGGTTGTTGTTGAGAGAGTAGTTTGGTACTCCTAGAGTTGTAAGAAATCCTCTTTGGTAGAGGTTCCCTCGGTGGGAGTTGAGATAGTGGAAATCCTACACGGTGGTGTAGGCGGGGATGTAGAGCAAGGTGCTCGAACCTCGAAACAAACTTGGTGTTTGCGTTTTGATCCATTGTCTCTCTAACTCTCTCTCTTATAATTGTGCAAAGCATCATACTCATCATCATATCATACTTGCTTGTGTTGAGCATTGATTCATTCATATCATATATTGCTTGTGTTGTGCCTTGCATCTCTTATTGCTATATCCTTTATTGCTTGGCTTGATTGTGAGTGCACATTGTTTGGATTGCTTGTGTGTGTGTGCCTAACTTATACTCATCCAACAAGAGCTTCACATAGCACCTCAACCCATTTAAAGGGAATCAAGGGGAGTTAGTCCAGAGCCTCGCAAGGGGAATTCGGCTACACTTGTTGTATTGTATTAGTTTGTGCATAATTTGCATTAGCTTCCGCATCTAGCGCACTTAGTTTGCATTAAGTTTCTTAGATTAGCACTTACACCTATTCACCCCCCCTCTAGGTGTTTTTTCAATTGGTATCAGAGCTAGTGCTCCTGATACTTAGGCTTAACATCCTAGGAGTGATCCATTTGCTTGCTAATCTATTGTTTGCATTTGCTTGTTTGCACACATATAGTTTACCATGGCCCTCATGACCCTACCTATGTATGACCCTTCCAACATTTATGTTTGGAATTAGGATGACCGTTTATTTACAAACCCTAGGTCATAAAGTTTATTTTGCTATTACCAAGGAATCCATCCTTAGTGATCGCAATCATATAGGGGCCAATGCACAAGCCCTAGAGGCCATTAGAAGCACATTACCTAAAGATTATCTTATGTGTGTTTCTAATCTTGATTCCGCTTTTGCAGTGTGGAACAAATTGACAACAACCACCACCTCCGAGCTTCAAGTACAAATCCAAGAGGAGGAATCTAGCGGAGAATCCGATTCACAATGCTTCATGGTCCAAGGGAATGACTCCCTTGAGGTACACTCGGAAACTCCATTAGATAGTGATGATGATGCTAGTTCTTCAAATGATCATATTGATGCCCATGCTTTGAATGAGGAACTTTCTATTGTGTGTGAAAAACTAATAGAAAAATATAACTTGTTGAAAAAGAAGAGTCTAGGCATTAATAATGAAAATAAAAATTTGATTGCTAGACTTGATGTTGTTTTGCAAGAGAAAGAGGAGATTGCTAATGAAAGGGATTCATCAAAATCTCAACTTGATCTTGCACTTAAAGAAAATAATTTTTTAAAATCTAAAAATGATTGTGAAACGCTTTTGAAGAAAAATGAGAACTTGTCTTCAAAAGTTGATTTTGTTTTAAAAGAAAATGATTCTTTGAAAATTAAGATTGCTTCAATTTCTAAAGATTTGGATGCATGTTTAAAGAAAAATATTGTATTGCAAAATAAGATTGATGCACATGTTTGTCATGCTAGGTAGTATCACACACTTCACCTATTGCATGCTCCACTTCTTCTACAATTCAAAATGATATAATTTTGTTAAAGAAGAAAATAGATTGTTTGGGCTCCACTATGAGCCAATGTGCCATGAACCACTCACGATTGGAAACCTTGGTTCGAAAGAAGCAAGTTCCATCTTTTCATGCACACCCTCCACGGCATACACATGCTCCTCACGGACACCATCACACGTATGCTCATGTGTACACATGTACACATTGTGGCCGAAAAGGTCATCTTGCTAAATTTTGTTATGATAGATTAAATGTTTCAAATTTAGCAAAGAAATTTGTTTGGGTTAGAGAAGGTACTAACCCCCATGGACCCAAGAAGATATGGGTACCAAAGACCACCCCTCCTATTATTTTTGATGTAGGTGTGGGCTCTCACATGACGTGAGAGTGATGACACCTTGGAGTGGATGCGTTCCGTACTAAAAGGAAATCATATGGATGCATCACTTTCAAGGGAAGAGATGGTGGAGAGGACCACCAAGTTTTGGAGACAAGGAGAGTTGCCTTGAGGTTTTGGTAACGATTCCTAAACTCCCATGCTTTCATATTCATTTGTTTATGGCATGTTTTTGATGTCTATGGATTAGTATGCTCATTCCATGTTTATTAGATCCTTGACATACATGTATAGTATTTGAGACACACATGCTTATTTGAATCATACTTAGTGTTCTCACTTTTTGTTTAAACTATAATGTACATCATGAATCTAATACATGAGAATTTACATAATAATCATGTTTTAGTTTTATCATGGTGATTTCTTTATTGTGTTTTGATGCTTCATGTTAAGATTACTTGTTTAGATGTTAGTTTTCATTAAAACTAGGATTTATACTTGTACATATATTGGGCCACAAATAAATTTATATATGTTTGGGCTTGATTACTTATTTGAACCCATTAGATGTGCTAGTATAGTCTAGTTTTGATGATTCACACATTTTAACTTGTATTCTATTTTTGGATTTGTTTTATGAGTTTTCACTTCATGTATATGTGTATTTTGCCAAACTTGAAGATATACATGTATACCCCTTGAGTCATTTGCCTTTCATGCAAATATCTATTATGGACTCAAAGTGTGTTTAAGGGATATGTATGTATACTTCTTGTATTGACAAATCCTACATATACCTTGAAAAGAATTGGTATCAAATTGTTTTAATGAAAAGCTAAATTTTCATACTTTTCATGCTTTTCATGTTTTCATGATTGTCATGTTTATTGTGTCAATATTTAACTTCATGTATATGTCCATCTTATCCAAACTATTGACTATACATGAGTATCCTTTTTGAGCCACGTGCCTTCATGAATATACATTTAGTGGACTCGTTGAGTTTTGGATATGTATGTATATTTTAGCTTGTATTAGACATACATATGCCTTGAAGATTAAATAAGGAGTTTTATATGATTTTTCATATTTTTGATGGAATTATGTTTTAAGGAATAATTGAGCTTAATGAAATATTTTTCATGATTATGATCTTCACATATTATTTGTACACTCATATCTATTGCTCATGTTTTGTTTCTCATGAGTTATGCTTTATTGGTTAGAGTGATGATTATCATGTGAATTTCAATTTTGTTTTTATTCCTTACTTGAAGGATTTCGTGCTAGTTAACAAGTTTTCTATTTAACTAGTTGCGGTGTTCTTCATTTTGGTAGTGATTTTCAAACAAAACTACATTTTCAAATCTATCTTTGAAAACCCCTACCTTCCAAGGGCGGTAGGATGGGAGATCATGTTCATGTATGCCCTAAATTGAAAATCTTTAAAACTTGAATTATGATTGGGTGGTAGAGAATATGATGTATACACTTGAACTTATTGTTATGTCAATTGGTATCATTGAACTCTTTCAATTGGTATCATTTTGATCTTCTTGTATACTCATATATGTTTTGTATGTATGTATGCTTTAAATTCCAAGTATATCAATTTCTATTGGTATCTATTTTTCATACATATATATGTTTGTGTTTATGCTAGTGCTTGAGTTTCAATTTTGTTTAAATTGATTACTTTTAAATTGTTATCAAGACTATGCATGACTTTAGTTTGTATTTCATAAAGGGGGAGAAAATTTGATTTTGTATTTCAATTGGTATTTGTACTCCCACACTTTATGATTAAAAGTTGTTATTTTAAACATATGATATCAACATCAAATTTGTTTATATTTTTTTAAAATGAACAATTCTTACAATTGGTATCAATGTTTCTATGTAAAATCTTTTCAATTGGTAAAATATTTACAATTGGTATCATATTTAAGAAATTCAAAATTTGTTTTGGTTTCAAGATTCATATTTAAGAATTCAAGACTTATGTTTAATTACAATTGGTATTTCCAAAATTTTGTTTAAAGAAAATATTCAAAGTTTTGATTTGTATTTCCTATATGCAAGGAGAGCTTAACATCTCTCTTACATATAGATTCATGTTGAGTATATTATAAATTGAGGAGCTTGACAACTCTTCTTTATATGATATACGTGTGTAGGGGGAGCTTCACATCTCCTCTTATGCATTACATAATATGTGTTATGTGAATTGGGGCTTGTCATCCCTTCTTCATGTAATGCATATGTGTAGGGAAGCTAACTTAGCGTCTTCCTCTTCATGAATGTATATAGCATATAACACTTATTATCCTTGTTTATTTTCTTTTGGTATCAAGATGCTTCATTGACATATTTTCAATTGATATCATGTTTTTAAAGTCACCCCTTATTGACTTTGTTTTTGTTTTAGACAAAAAGGGGAGAACATTGTCTTTTATTGTTTTGTTTGACATAAAGGGGAGAAAGATTTTTACCCCTCATTTTATCTATGGTTTGATTGTTTACCCCTTTGTTGATGATTGACAAAAAGGGGGAGAAGTATTTGTGTTTTATATGCATGCTTATGTTTTATATGCATATATTATGTTTTAATCTCAAGAATATTAAGTTTAATTGATATATAGAGTTTGCTTTGTAATTGGTATCTAGAGCTTAGCTTATTTTGTTTTGAATATTCCATTTGATATCTAGAACCATTTATTGTTTATGCATACGCATGTTTCATGTTTAACATTCATTGCATATATTTATTGTTTATCCCTATGCATGAGTTAAGGGGGAGCTTCCTTGAAGCTTATCTTTAATCCATGCATATATAACTCCATGAGTTTTGTCATCATCAAAAAGGGGGAGATTGTTGGCCCAATGGCCTTCCACTCTAGTTTTGATGATGATCAACTCATGTAGTTATGTTTACTAATATTCTTGTGTTTCTAAGTTTCAGATCATTAACAGGATATTAGTTGGTTATTAGCTTCAATAAGGAGTTTAGAAGCTTTCCATGTTGATTCCGGTGCCAAAGCTTAAAGATCATACCTTTGCACTTGGAGGATCACGCGTTTTGGACCGAGTCTACTTGAAGATAGAAGATCGACAAGAAAACTTAGGTATCTAGTTTAGATAGAGTTTTAGATCCATATTTGTAAAGCTTAGTTTAGTTGATATGCTCAAGTGCACAAAACACACACGTTTCATGATTTGATATTTGATTTTTATGAATAGTTGATCAAACAAGTTTACATATGTTATATGTATAGTAGATGTTTTCTATTTATACATACATGCTTTAACTTGGTAAACAAACTTATTTTGATATCCCTATTCATGTTTTGGAAAAATCAAGTTTGACAAAATACAAGGTTTTGTTTTTGATAAAATTTGCAAGACTCAAAAATGAATTGATATGTTGATATATTGTCTTGAAATTTTTATCACATGTTTATGTTTCAACATAAAATGATAAAACAAGTTTTATGGAATTTTCAGAAATGATAAAAGGTTTTTATAAAATATTTTTCCAAAATTTTCTGACCTTGTTTTGTGCTGACAGGCTGGTCGGTCGACCGCGACGGTCGACCGCACCAAGGGCCGGTCGACCGTTACGGTCGACCGACGTGCACAGACGTGCACGTCTGTTAGGCACAGACACGGTCGACCGGGACGGTCGACCGAGTTGAGAGCTCTGCTCTCGGGTTTTATCGGTCGACCGGGCCGGTCGACCGCAGTTGCCCAACGGTCATAATTCTGACCGTTGGCGGTCGACCGGGCCGGTTGACCGGCAGTCTGTCAGACTGCCAACTCAGCGTAACGGCTAGTTTTGTATAGGGGCTATATAAACCCCATCTCTTTGGGGATTTTTGCCAAGTTTTCTAAGAGAAAAATTTTCAGTTTTCTGAAGTGTTTAAAAGAGTTTTCAAAAGAGTTTTAAGTGCAAAAACTTCTCATCTTTATTGTTTTAGGGTTTTTGGAAAATCAAAGAAAAATAGGTTTTTGGGATTTTTGCTTAGATCTTCAATTCTATCATATTGCAAGTATTTTCCCAAGATTTTTCTTTGTTGCTTGTTTCCAAAAACACTTTGATTCCACACTTGAGCTATATCTTCTATCCTAAACTATTTAGGATCTTGTTTTTGTGGAAAAAGAAAAAGGAAAGAGGTTTGTGGTTGAAATATACCACTTGTTGTAAACCCTTGATTTCTTGAGTTGCTCCCTCTTTTGTAGAGGTGGAGATTGTTGTATTGGGTTGTTGGTTTGGATCCCTCTTCGGTAGAGGTGGAGTTTGGTTGTGAGCCTCTTCGGTAGAGGTGTGTGGATTGGTTGTTGTATTGGCTACGGGCCTAACCCCTCGGTTGTGAGGAGGTTGTTGTTGAGAGAGGAGTTTGGTACTCCTAGAGTTGTAAGAAATCCTCTTTGGTAGAGGTTCCCTCGGTGGGAGTTGAGATAGTGGAAATCCTACACGGTGGTGTAGGCGGGATGTAGAGCAAGGTGCTCGAACCTCGAAACAAATCTTGGTGTTTGCGTTTTGATCCATTGTCTCTCTAACTCTCTCTCTTATAATTGTGCAAAGCATCATACTCATCATCATATCATACTTGCTTGTGTTGAGCATTGATTCATTCATATCATATATTGCTTGTGTTGTGCCTTGCATCTCTTATTGCTATATCCTTTATTGCTTGGCTTGATTGTGAGTGCACGTTGTTTGGATTGCTTGTGTGTGTGTGCCTAACTTATACTCATCCAACAAGAGCTTCACATAGCACCTCAACCCATTTAAAGGGGAATGAAGGGGAGTTAGTCCAGAGCCTCGCAAGGGGAATTCGGCTACACTTGTTGTATTGTATTAGTTTGTGCATAATTTGCATTAGGTTCCGCATCTAGCGCACTTAGTTTGCATTAAGTTTCTTAGATTAGCACTTACACCTATTCACCCCCCTCTAGGTGTTTTTCAAACATATCAATTCATTTTTGTGTCTTGCAAATTTTATCAAAAACCAAAACTTGTATTTTTCCAAACTTGATTTTTCAACACATGAATAGGAATATCAAAATAAGTTTGTCTAGAAAGTTAAAGCATGTATGTATAATTAGAATACATGTACTATACATATAAAACATGTAAACTTATTTTGATCAATCTATTCATGAAAACCAATATCAAAAATCAAAACCGGTATTTTTCCAAACTTGGATTTTTCCATAACATGAATAGGATGGTCAAAATAAGTTTGTATAAGAAGTTAAGCATGTATGTATATCTAGAACATATCTAATATACATAAGAACTATTTAAACTTGTTTTGATCCACTATTCATGAAAACCAAATCCAAAACATAAATCTTGTGTGTGTATTGTGCACTTGAGCATATCAACTATACTAAGCTTTACAAATGGATCTAAAACACACTAAACTAAACTAGGATACCTAAGTCTTCTTGATGATCTTCATCTTCAAGTAGACTTGCTCCCAAACCGTGATCCACCAAGTGCAAATGAAAGATCTTTAAGCTTTAGCACCGGAATCACCATGAAAAGCTTCTAAACTCCTTGTTGAAGCTAATCACCAACTAATATCTTGCTAATTGATCTGAAACTTAAAATCACAAGATTATTAGTAAACATAACTACATGAGTTAATCATCATCAAAACTAGGGTGGAAGGCCTTTGGGCCAACAGATTTTACCTATTTTGAAACCCTAACTTCTCCATCTCTTTCTCATTTTTCTCTTCCTCCACCGACTCTCTCTCTCTCTCTCCCTCTCTCTCTCCCCCCTCTCCCCCCTTTCCTCCCAATTTTCCATCATCCCCTCTCTCCCAAACCTCATCTAAACTCAAATTTGTCCCTAAAAATTGAAATCACCTAGAGGGGGGTGAATAGGTGATGGCTATATGTAAATGGCACAAAATGCGGAATTTAAAATTTAACTAACACAATTAGCTCAAATAAAAGACTTGCAATAAATGAAGCAATTTATAGTGCAAGAAAATAAAGGAGTTGGGTTTAGAGAGATTTGAGCAAACGCAAACACGCAGATATGTTTCCGAGGTTCGAGCCACGCTCTACGTCCCCGCCTTCACACTTGAAGGATTTCCACTATTGAAGATCCCACTGGACCACCAATACAAGGACACACTTGTCCTATCTCTCGTGATGCCACAACACCACCCGGAGCACACTAGCTCGCCTTGAGGCCGATGCCTCTACAACTTCACTCAATAAGAAGATGATCACACTTGATCAAAAATCGCTCACTTGCACAATCCTAGAACCAATATGTAGATGAAGAATTATGGGATTGTGTAGTGCAAAAGTTAGAGAGAAGTAGAGTAAATACTTCAAATGGGTGTCTAGAAATTTAGGGCTTTTGGAGAGAAAATCTTTTCTAAATGAAAGCCTTTTGAAAACTTGTAAATCTTTTGAAAATCTCTTGTAAAAATGATCTTAATTGTTATGTTATCATGTTGAAGTGACCTCCTATTTATAGGGGTCAAAAACAGCTTCAGAGATCCGTTGGGATCAAATCCAAAAGAAAATCTGTCAGAAAATAGAGCTGTTGGAGTCTGTCAGAAAATCTGACAGCAGCCGGTCGACCGCCAACGGTCAAAAATCAGACCGTTGGGGATCTACGGTCGACCGTCCCGGTCGACCCAAACAACCCGAGAGCACTGCACAGTGCTCGGTCGACCGAGACGTCGACTGATACACATGCACAGAAATTGTGCGCTCCGGTCGACCGGGACAGTCGACCGGATTCTGTCAGTTCTGAAAAATTAGAACTTCTAGAAACCTGAAACATGGGTTTTTGGATTTGGTCTTGGTTTTGAAGTTTTGTATCTTGAAAAACTTAGAGTGTGAGCCTATGTCACTACTCTAACAAGTTTGAAATATTTTTATAAAAACTTCTTTGATAAAACTTGTTTTTCCAAAAACTTAAACTATTTTCCAAAAACTTAACATGTTAACTCTAAACTGAAAATAGAAATTAAAAATCTTTTGAAGTCATGAACCAAATTAAAATGTGTGTGTAGGTGGTAATCCCATAACTCTACTTCTAACATCTAGGTTTTGACAAAATATCTAAAATGAAAAATACAAATACAAATCTTGGTATTCTTCATAGTCTTGATCTTGACTTGGTCTTTTCTTCATCATCTTGTTCCCAAAGCTTTCTATTGTGCTTGGCTTGGGAATGCAAATTTTTGGCGAACTCCAAACTTGTGAGTCTTGATTGTGGAGCCGTCAAATCAACCTGTTTTAACCTAAAATGCTTTTAAACAAATATTGTTAAATACATAACTAGATATGGTTTGTTATCATCAAAATATCCATCAAGATATAGGGCTAATGCCTTTGGGCCAACAATCTCCCCCTTTTTGATGATGACAAAACATATTTAGTTATCACAAATATTTTGGGTGGAGACTTCAAGTGAAGCTCCCCCTCAACACATGCATATACTAAAAAAAATACTCAGGCATAGATAAATCTCAAAAAGAAATGGTGGGTGATACTCCACAATACACCACAATGCATCCATAACACATATCTATGCTAGATAAAAAGACTCATGTCATAAAAGTACTCATGTCATAAAATAGAAATGAAACACACATGTCCACAAAGCATAACCAAACAAGTACATGTCCACACAAACATAAATACAAGATAAAGATGTCCAACAACAGAAAAATATACACAAAATATAAGTACAAAATATGGAGTCTCTCTCAACAAATAACTCTCCCCCTTTTTGACATCATCAAATAAGGGGAGGTCACTCTCATCACTCGGCACCACCAGCATCGTCGCCCTCATCGTCGTCATCATCCTCGTCGTCCTCTGAAGAGCTCTCCACAGCAGTGCCTTCAGCCATGGTCTTATCTCCATCATCGTCTTCCTCTGAAGAAGAAGAAGAAGAAGAAGAAGCGGCCTCCTCGGGATCAACGCCGACCACCTTTGGACGAGGTGGGAAAACAGAAGAAGGAGCTCTGGTAGGAAATGGAGGGCCGGTGGAGGGAAGTGGACGAGCAATAGAAGAGGGATCAGGAGGAACCATGTCGAACTTCGTAAAGAGAGCCTCAAATTGCGTATCTATGAATCTCATGGAGTCGGCAAAATAAGACATATCGTTACGAATACCTCAGATCTGAGAGTTCATCTCCGCACGGAAAGCGACCTCTTGTTGGAAACGGGCGTCCATCTCCGAACGAAGGGCTGCCTCTCGCTGCTCAAACCAGGACTGGTGCTCCTAAATCTGAGAGCGAACCTCAGAAGAAATTATGGCCTGAAAATCTGAAGGTAAGACAAGGCCAGGAGCAGAAGACATCCCTGGGGCCGAAGAAGACCCAGGTGCAGATGAAGATCCAGGAATAATAGGAGGAGGAACAAGAGGTTGCACAGGAGCGTGACGACGCAACTGAGCTTCCATCCTCTTCAATAGAACTCCGTCAATGTCTATTTGTGGATCATCAGAAGTCTCAGAGGAAAGATCGAAGCCTAGAGATTTGAGAAGACGGGTGATAATCATGCCAAAGGGTAAACCCCTACCGGACATGCGAATCTGGTCGGATGCCATGTGGGAAGCTATGATACGGGAATATTGATCTTAATTCCTCGCAAGAGACAATAGATAATCAAGGGCACAGGACCCCTAGCATGGCTATATTCACCAGATTTAGGGAAAATGTTATAGAAAATGATCTTGGCTAGGACTTGGGAAGTGAGAGTGAACCTGCTCACAACTTCGTTCCTGACCAAGCCGGGGTTGTCATCCCCGTGAATCAATGTGGATGCGGTGAGCGCAGACTCACCCTCCGGAAACTCATAGTCATGAAGGTCATGGGAATAAATATCAGCTCCACCAGGGGAGAGATGAAGGATATCAGCGAACTGACCAATACTAATGTCAATGTTCCTGCCTAGGACTCTAGTGAAAATACGGTTTCCGTCGAATGAGAAATTGGCATAGAAATAAGGCACGAGGGAAGTATAAACTTGTTCTTTAATGGTTAAGAACTCGTTTAAGGAATTGTTTTGCAAAATGCGGGGGATATCTAGATGTTCAAAGTCTTGGATAACTACAAATCTCCCCGAAATTATGTTTCTCTTGGAAAGATTGATATAACGGTTTCCAGCAAGCTCATTTACAAAGGTTCTTTTAGGTTTTGGAGTGTGGGAAGAGGTATGAGCTACTGATTTACCTTTCTCAGTCCTAGTTCTTTTAGATGTAGACATATTTTTTGAAAAAAAATGATTTTTAGGTTAAGGCTTGATCTAGAAAGCTAGAGACCTAGAAATGATGACAAATAAGGGAAGATCTAGAAGCTAGATAGTAAGATTAGAGGGAAAAATTAGATTTTTACCTGAGAGATGAAGATCCAAAACCCTAGATCAAGAAAACCTGAAAATCTTTGAATCCAGCGGATGAGAAGACCTGAAACTGAAGATCAAGCACTTGTAGATGGAGTATGAGGTGGGGTTTTAAATGGATTTTGAATTGATTGAGAGATTGGAGAGATAGAGAATTTTTTGGTGAAGGAGAGGAAGTGGGTTCGTCGGCTGAAGGAGTGAGAGAGAGAGAGAGAAAAAGTGAAAATAAATAGCAGTTTAGGGCTGAAATCGACGAACGGTCGACCGGTCGGTCGACCTAGAAAACCCGAGAGCTCTGAAATCTCAGAACGGTCGACCGGTCGGTCGACCCAAGGATCCCGAGAGTTCTGCAACCTTGCAGCGGTCGACCGGGTCTAAGGACGGTCGACCGATAGCAGATAAAAAATAAAGGCAATATATTTCAGGCGAAATCGGTCGACCGCGCCTATTTACGGTCGACCGTCTTTGCCTGAAAGACAGTCTGCAGAAACAGCCAAAAAAAATTTAAAAATATTAATTAAATACAAGGATGATATAATTATACAAACAACATGTTTTATTCTTCATTAAGTCAACTTATCAACCAAAATTACATATAAGACATTTTATTTTAATTTTTCATATATAATACAAAGTTTTAGAGATGTTGAAGCCGAATACCCAGTGACGGGTTCTGAACTTCATCCTCTTGATTCCTCTTGAATGAGTTGAGGTGCGCAATTGCCATCTCTAAGGTATTTGCTTTAAATATGAAAATTTTCAAAAATTAATTTTTAGTTTTTGAATTACGATGAGTACATAGATATATCATGAAGACTAGATATGTGGACATTCACAAAAGATATCAAAAAAATATGGCATATACACAATTGAGATAGAAATGTAACTCTACATTAGCATATGTCTATAGAGCACAAAATAAGCTAACACTTCTATACATTTGTATATATATCAAACAAAAAATTAAACTTTTAAATGGAGAAGTTACCGAACATAGGCAATCTCCAAAATATAGGTGCCTCCACGATAGCGATGCAAGCTTGATGTGATCTTTGGGCTTTGTTGCATCCACCACCCGGGCACCGTTTCCCCCTACGTCTTGGAGGAAGTAGATCCACCTGTATCAACTAAAATAGGTGGGTCTTTTGGTACCCAAATTTTCTTGGGTCCTATAGGGTTAGTACCGGGGCGAACCCAAACATGTTTGTTATGAACATTATGCTTAGCAAAACAAAATTTTTCTAAATGGCCTTTGCGGCCATAATGCGTGCAAATGTAAATTCTACCACTACCATACATGTATGCATGTTTATGTGTGTGTGCATGTTTCCGTGCATGAGCATGGTGTGTATGTTTCCCTTGGGTTACTCCCTTAGGAAATCTAGATGCAAATTTATTAAGATCAAAAGCACACTTCTTTAAAGTGTTATCCAAATTTTCAACACGTTTTTGAATTTCCACAAATTCATTTTTATTACAAGAAACCATGGGGGTTTTTCCTTTATTAGCCAATTTATATTTACCAAAATCATTTTTCAATTTTTCAAAAGCAATAGATAAAACATTCTTCTCATTAAGACAAGTATCAAGTTTATTCTTTAAAATATCATTTTCCTTTTTCAATTTTTTATTATGAGATTGAGAGATCTCATATCTATGTTGTAGTTCTTCGAAAAAATGTGCAAGTTCATCCATTGTAAGATCATCATCTTCTAAAGTGTTATCAAGGGTTACCTTAGAAACATCCTCACCTTGTGCCATGAAGCACATATGAGCGGCGTCGTTCTCCTCTTCGGATTCTGACTCCGTGTCATCCCACGTTGCTACCATAGCCTTTTTCTTCTTTGGTGCATGCTTGGAGGTGGTTGCTTGGAGAGCGGGGCAATCCGCTATGAGATGTCCGATCTTCTTGCAATGGAAGCAAGGACCGGGTTCTTCTCTCTTCTTTTCAAACCTTTCTTGAGGTTTCCCTCTTCGGAAGTTGCTTTGCCTCCCTTTCCTGTAAAACATTTTGCCTACCTTCCGGATAAGCATGGCAAAGTCCTCATCGCAATCCTCCGATGAGTCGTCCTCTTCAATAGTGGTTGGAGTGACTTTGAAGGCGATTGTTTTCTTCTTGGGTGCCTCCCTTTCTTCTCTTACCTTCATCTCCATCTCATGGGTTTTGAGATTACCGATGAAGCCGGAGAAGTCCATCTCCTCCTGATCGTTAAGTTCTTTGAGAGTTGTTGCCTTGACTTCCCAAGCTTTGGGAAGAGCTCTAATGACCTTGCGAATCTTTTGGTCATTGTCGATCGTGTCACCTAGAGAAGATAAAGCATTAGTGATCTTGGTGAAACGAGTGAGCATGTCATCAATACTCTCACTTTCAAGCATATAAAAATTCTCATATTAAGAACGTAGCAAGTCAATCTTGGATCTCTTGACTTGTGACGTTCCCTCATGAGTCACAATTAAAATATTCCATACTTCATATGCAGATTTACAGTTAATGATGCGTGAGAGGTCATCTTCATTAAGGACTTGGGTTAAAGCATATTGAGCCCTAGCATTAGCCTCATAGTCCTTGGTAGTGTCCTCGGACCATGATCTCTCATCAGTGAGAGGCTCTACAAATTCTTTAGTTATGGCCCTAACTACCCTAACTCCTAGGGACTTAAGGAAGAGGTTCATCTTGACCTTCCAAATGGGGAAGTTCAAGCCATCAAATTTAGGTGGGGACTTGATGCTAGAAAAATCAAGTGAAGCCATAGATGAATAGTAAGATGCACAAAATATGAAGAATGCAACAAATAGTATAGCCAATAACAAGGATCTCCCCTAAGGTGGTTAAACCAAATACTAGGGTTAGGCTCTGATACCAATTGAAATCACCTAGAGGGGGGGTGAATAGGTGATGGCTATATGTAAATGGCACAAAATGCGGAATTTAAAATTTAACTAACACAATTAGCTCAAATAAAAGACTTGCAATAAATGAAGCATTTATAGTGCAAGAAAATAAAGGAGTTGAGTTTAGAGAGATTTGAGCAAACGCAAACACGCAGATATGTTTCCGAGGTTCGAGCCACGCTCTACGTCCCCGCCTTCACACTTGAAGGATTTCCACTATTGAAGATCCCACTGGACCACCAATACAAGGACACACTTGTCCTATCTCTCGTGATGCCGCAACACCACCCGGAGCACACTAGCTCGCCTTGAGGCCGATGCCTCTACAACTTCACTCAATAAGAAGATGATCACACTTGATCAAAAATCGCTCACTTGCACAATCCTAGAACCAATATGTAGATGAAGAATTATGGGATTGTGTAGTGCAAAAGCTAGAGAGAAGTAGAGGTAAAGACTTCAAATGGGTGTCTAGAAATTTAGGGCTTTTGGAGAGAAAATCTTTTCTAAATGAAAGCCTTTTGAAAACTTGTAAATCTTTTGAAAATCTCTTGTAAAAATGATCTTAATTGTTATGTTATCATGTTGAAGTGACCTCCTATTTATAGGGGTCAAAAACAGCTTCAGAGATCCGTTGGGATCAAATCCCAAAGAAAATTTGTCAGAAAATAGAGCTGTTGGAGTCTGTCAGAAAATCTGACAGCAGCCGGTCGACCGCCAACGGTCAAAAATCAGACCGTTGGGGATCTACGGTCGACCGTCCCGGTCGACCCAAACAACCCGAGAGCACTACACAGTGCTCGGTCGACCGAGACGGTCGACTGATACACATGCACAGAAATTGTGCGCTCCGGTCGATCGGGACAGTCGACCGGATTCTGTCAGTTCTGAAAAATCAGAACTTTCAGAAACCTGAAACATGGGTTTTTGGATTTGGTCTTGGTTTTGAAGTTTTGTATCTTGAAAAACTTAGAGTGTGAGCCTATGTCACTACTCTAACAAGTTTGAAATATTTTTATAAAAACTTCTTTGATAAAACTTGTTTTTCCAAAAACTTAAACTATTTTTTAAAACTTAACATGTTAACTCTAAACTGAAAATAGAAATTAAAAATCTTTTTGAAGTTATGAACCAAATTAAAATGTGTGTGTAGGTGGTAATCCCATAACTCTACTTCTAACATCTAGGTTTTGACAAAATATCTAAAATGAAAAAACAAATACAAATCTTGGTATTCTTCATAGTCTTGATCTTGACTTGGTCTTTTCTTCATCGTCTTGTTCCCAAATCTTTCTATTGTGCTTGGCTTGGGAATGCAAATTTTTGGCGAATTCCAAACTTGTGAGTCTTGATTGTGGAGCCGTCAAATCAACCTGTTTTAACCTGAAATGCTTTTAAACAAATATTGTTAAATACATAACTAGATATGGTTTGTTATCATCAAAATATCCATCAAGATATAGGGCTAATGGCCTTTGGGCCAACAAAAATTGTTGGATCTCACTTTCAGTCTCTGAATTCGCTTGATTTCACGAAACATTTCAGTTTTTTCAAGGTATAAACCTTACATCTCTTTAATCTCCTTTGTTTCATATTTTTTCTTGAAATCTCTCTTAATTTCGTGCCATAATCTTGATTATTATCCTCCTTTCATCACCATGTTTAAGAGACTTAGATCTGAGAAGGGTAAACAACCTGAATCCTCTTCAAGCCCTTTGTTTTATAAAATGCATCACATAGTTTTTCTGTTATCCACAATAAACATGTGATTTCTGGCAGGACTGTAGTGCTTGCTGACTTTGAGAACTTAAATCTTGCACATATCTTGAACACCAGCTCTTTAAAATACGTAGTCACCATCAAGGAACCTGTCCATCCTAAGCTTGTGCATTACTTCTACTCTAATCTGACTTTTTAAGATAATCATATTAGATTTAGAGTTCTGGGCAAAGATATTAACATCTCTTTAGATAAATTTGTCCGTCTGCTACACCTCTCCTGTGAGGGTGTGACATATACAATGTTGATTTAGATGATTTTAGTATCTTGACGGTGAATCTTTCCTCGCCGCCTCTCTTTTACTTACGATGATGAGAACCCGGCCTCAGTTAGGAATGAGGAGGTGATGTATTACACTCTTACCGTCCAAGTCCTGGCTAAGATAGTGTTCTATAATCTCCTGCCAAAATCAAGAGAATATAGTCATGCCTGGGGATCTGCTCCTCTCTTGATCTATTGCCTTCTGAAAAGTATTAAAGTCAATATCCCAAAGCTCATCACCAACTTCATGCTTTCTGAGCATCTCCTGATCCCAAACCGGCACTTACCTTTTGGGATGCTCATTACCCGACTACTCAAGCTGTTAAAATTTGACCTTTCTGCTAAACGATCCATTGAACCATCCATTGACATCAACAACACACTTCTCAAGAGGATGCATGCTAGGGAGCATGCTCCTGTTCTCAGCCCCCTCCTATCATTCTAGCTATTGCTCCTAGATCCTCTTCAGCCTCCTCAGCCTCTGTTGACCCCTATACTGCTCTCTCTGCTCAACTTTGTGAACATGATCTGAAGATGACTACTCATCTGGAAAGGATTGAGCAGGAATTTCAGAATGACCTAACTTATATCTACTTATCCATTCGCTACCTTCAGACTTGCGTCGATGAGAGCTATGGTAGGCACGCTTGGCCTGTTCTTCTTCCAAGCCACTACGCGCAACCTCTTCCTGCTTCACATCCTCCATTTGACCCACTGGGTACCTCCTCCAGCTCCTTTCGAGGCACAGGCCCCTCCTGAAGATCCAGACTTTTTGGAAGAGTGACCCCTTTTGTGTTGATGACAAAAAAGGGGAGAGAGATTTAGAGTTACTTAAGAGTTTTTACGATTTCATGTCTTTATTTATGTACTCTTTTATTTGGACATGTTGTATTTGGTCATTTGGACTTGTAGTATCTGGTTTAGACATGTGTTTTATTGTAGTACTTATTTTATAGTTTGGAACTTGTTTTGAGGTTGGCATGAACCTTTGTATGGATAATTTCTTTTTTGATATCACTGTTATTTTTGGGAAGTTATGTATCTTTTTATGGTTGATATTGATACATATCTTTTATATGTGGTATGTGGTGTGTTTGTGTTCTTGAGTATCCTTTGCAGACCATCCATTACCACTTGTTTTGGAGGTTGGAGGATTTGGTTGGTTGGAGGAAACCGTTTGTGCGTACACGATTGTAATTTTGTATTTTTTGTATGCATAGATGAGTTGCATAAAGCTTATTTGATATATCTTATTCATATGCTATTATTTGATGCATCTTACTTATATGCCACATTTGATATATGCATGTGTTTAGGGGAAGCTTCGCTTGAAGTCTCTTCCCAAATTATTTGTGATAACTCCATGTATTTTGTCATCATAAAAATGGGGAAGATTGTTGGCCCAAAGGCCATTAGCCCTAGTGTTGATAATAACAAAACATATGTAGTTATGTTTCTAACAATTTCGTTTAACCAAGTTTCAGGATAACTCTTTGTTGCATTTTGGCTTCACTACAAGACTCAAACATTTGGAAATCAAGAACATGTCGATTCCAGAGCCTAAGTACATAGACGAGCTCAAGGATCAAGATTGTAAGAGAATACTATACAAGATCTATATTTTTGCTTTTTGCATTTTAGATTGAATTTATAGTCATTTATTAAAACCAAGATGATATGGGTTGATAGCTCTTGAGATTGACACACATACATCTTTCATATTCCTAAGTGTTTTTGAAAAGAGTTCAAAATATTTCTCTTTTCTATTTTCAAAATCGAGTTTCAAAAAAACAAGTTTTGAAAAAATTGGTTTTCGTTTTAGAAAAGTATTTTTTCAAAATATAGTTCTAACTTTATTTTGTGTTGATCCATGATCACACACTAGTTCTATCAGGTTTCTAGAACTTTATTTTGTGTTTAAAAATAAAGTTTATTTTTTCAAAAAAAGGTTGACTTGAAACAAATTTTCAAAATATGCTTTGGCCCTTGATCGGTCGACCAACCGGTCGGATGTAGACAGAGCAAAATTGCTTTGTCGGTGATCGACCGACATGCACAAGACTTCTTTGAAGTGCTTTGTGTGCACTTCGGTCGACCGTTCGGTCGACCAACTGCGAGAGCTTTGCTCTCGGTTGAGCACAGTCGACCGATCTGGTCGACCGACAGAGAGCCTTGCTCTCTGGTTGGGATAAACGGTCGACCGACCGGTGATCACTAACCTCAACGGTCAAAAATTTGACCATTGGCGGTCGATCGGCCGGTCGACCGACAGAGGGATTTCCTTCTGTATTTTTCCTAACGACTAGTTTTCTGTTTGTCTTTTTTGGGTCTATCCCCAGACTCTTTTGGGTTTTCTTCATTGTTTTCATCCCTTATAAATAGTGAGACTGTAGAAAAACCCATTAACAAGTTTACAACAAGTCTTAACATCAAAATCAAGTTTTTAGTGATAATATTCTTTTTCTCAAAAGATTTTTCTTCTTGAGCATAAATTTCACATCTTGATTTTTAGCTTGAGCCTTCCCTCACATCTTTACAAGCTATTTCCACTACACAATCTCAAAGAGTTTCACCTCCTCATCTTGGTTATAAGATTGTACTTGTAAGCCATTTGTAATCAAGAGAAGATCACCGTTTTTCTTCAACTGTGAAATTGTAGAGGTTGCGGCCTCAAGTGAGTTAGTGAGCTCTGTTGTTGCTGTTGCGGCACAACGAGAGAGAACTTGTGAGTGCATAGAGTTCTAGTGAAAACTTGTAACGGTTTGACGATCTTGTGAGATCAGTCATAGTGAAAATCCTTCATAGTGTTGAAGGCGGGAAATGTAGAGCAGTGGCTCGAAACCTCAGAACATATTATCGTGTTTGCGATTGCTTACTCTTTCTCTCTTTACTCTACTCTCTCTTTACTTACTTGCATACTTATCTTGCTTACTTATTGCAAGTATTCCTTGTATTGTGATTGGTATTTGCTAGGTTGCTAGGAAGTAAATTTTAATTCTGCATTATTTGCCATTTAGTATAGCCATCACTTATTCACCCTAGGTGATTTACATATCTGACATTTGTGGGAGGACTCACTACTACAGAAAAGAGAATTCGTGTCGAATTAAATTCGACGCGAAAAGGAAACAATGTCGGTTTTTGCAACTGACGCGTATCCAGGAGACGCGAAAAATCAGACGTTTCACGTCCGTTTTTAACCGACGTGAAATGAAGATATTTCGCGCCGGTTATTTTATATAACTGACACGAAATCTAAAAAGTTTTTTTAAAAAAATCTTGAAAATATCCCTCCCTCCTCGTTGAAACTCTTCCCAAAATGCCCCTCCCTTCAGTGCTGAAACTCTTCCTGAAATGCCTCTCCCTTCCCTGACACAATCCACGATGAACAATCCTCTGATGAGCCATTCCACGATGAGCAATCCTCTGATAAGCCATTCCATGAGTGTTCACGAGCGAGTGGACCACCATCGAGACCATTCGCTTGTCTTCTGAGACCACCAACGAGACCACCATCGAGATCACCATCAATACAGGCCAGAACAGTCCTCCGACGAGAGGCGAGTGGATCACCATCGAGAACTATGAACTTAAGGTGCAGGATCTAAACTAGATCGGCTGGAGGATCACCATCGAGACCGCGAACTAAAGAGAGCTTGTCGGAGAGGAGAAGGACATTGAGAGGAGCAGGATCTGGACTCGATTGGCTGGATCTGGACTAGTTATCGATCACCAAGAGGAGATTACAAAGGTGAGGAATGCGCGAACTTGGGCTAGCGGGGGAGGGAGAGGGCTAAAGGTGAGGGTAGGCAGATGAGGATGATGCTACTACTGGTGTTTGGGGAGGAGAAAGGTGGTGCGATCTGATGAGGGGAGGGGTTTGCGGGGAAGACGAACTATACAACTGAGGATGGTTTATGAAATTACACCTAGAGGCGGGGGTGAATAGGTGTAAGGCTAATCTAATGATGAATGATGCGGAATTAAAAACAAATTGCAACACACTTAGTGTAACCAAAGAGTGTAGCCGAACTCTCGGTGAAGGGCTCTGGACTATCTCTTCTAAATTCCTCTAAATAAGAGTTGAGGTGCTATGTAAAGCTTTCTTGGTTAAACACAAGTAAGGCATACAAACAATACCAAGTATATATGATATGACAATATGAATCAATGCAAGATATAAAAGAGAGAGAGAGTTAGAGATAGTAGGTCAATCGCAAACAACAAGATATGTTTCGAGGTTCGAGCCACTGCTCTACGTCCGCGCCTTCACACAGAAAGATTTTCACTATAACGTCCACACATGACTTTTCACACAAGGAACCTCCACTGAGGATTTGGGTAAATACAACTAGGAGTACACAACTCCTCTCTCCAACAAACACAACCTCTACACAAGAGGCAAGGCACAACAACTATCACATCTACACTTAGAGGGATGGGCACTTAGCCAACAACAATCACCTCACACTAGAGGGATAAGGCTCAAAGCCAACACTCCAACAATCTCCTCTACACTTAGAGGGATACCAACAAAACCAAATCACCTTCACAATCACCTCTACGCAGAGGGATAACAACAAAGAAAAGAAGATTACAACTCTTGGTGGTCTCACTAAACCACAAACCAATTTTTCTTACCAAAATAAGATCCTAATAGATAGGATAGATAGATAGCTCAAGTGTGAGAAAATAAAGTGTTTGAAATGAAAATAACAAAGAAAAACTCTAGGGAAAATACTAGATAGATATTAAAATAAAGATCCAAAATCAATCTCCTAAAGACTCTCTTTTTCTTTTATTTTTCAACACTTTAAAACAAATAAAGAATAAATCTTTTGGCACAAAAACTCTTTTAAACTCTTACTGAAAAACACTTGAAAGATAGAAAATTTTCTCTTTAAAAATCTTGATAAAATCAGCTCAAGAGAAGGCATATATACAGCCTCTCAAAAATCTACCCATTGGAAGCCAGGAAAGGGCAGAATTGCTCTTCCGTTTGACCGCCCGGTCGACCGGCCAACGGTCGTTTTTATAACCGTTGTGCCTCCGGTCGACAGGGCCAAAGCCATCGGTCGACCGCCCGGTCGACCGCCCCCACCCGAGAGTGGGGTGCTTTCAGTCGGTCGACCGCGCGGTCGACCGGCTGAATGGGCTGGCCTTTCGTGCACGTCCCGTGCATATCGGCCGATCGTGACGGTCGACCGACCACTGGTCCGATCGACCGTCCGGTCGACCGCCAGTGCAGTCAGGCTGAGATTTTGGTATTGAAAACTTGTCTTTTTATCTTCTAAAAAATCCCATAAAATACACATAAATTTCACAAAAATAAGTTCTTATTAGATCATTGAAATACAAATATTTGACAAAAATTCAACACATATTATAAACAATTTGAACAATTTTTGTGAAATTGAAATTTAGCCTTTAAACAAAATCAATATTTTTCAAAACTTGAATTTTTGAAATGGAAAACCGTTTTCTCCATAACTTGTATAAATACGAAAACATGATATTGAAATAACTTTGAAGCATATTGTATATGGATAGAATCCAATATACATATAAGATATATATATCTATGTTTTTGACATAAAATACAAAATCTGTTAAACTGAAAACTGAAACTAATAAATTTTAAACTTTTGTGTGTATGTGAACTTGAGCATATCTGATTGAGGCAAAACCTGCACATAAAAATAAGAATTTCAGATTTAGAATGAAGATGTGCAAGTGCTCAATTCTTACCGCTATAGCAAGTGGCTATGTGGGTCGTGATCCACAAGGAGGGTTTGCGATGGAAGCGTTCAAAGTTTTTGTTTGAAATCTTTGTGAAGAAAACGAAAGTTCTTCTTTGTTTTAAGAAATAAAAATGAAAGAAGAGTTATATTAAAGTGAGAAAGAAAACGGTAGAATGAGAAGGTGGAGAAAATCAGAAAATGGCTATGTACAAATGAATTGGGAAAGAAGTGATGAAAGATTTGGAAGTGGGTGTTGGTGATCTAAACTAAGAATAAAAAAGTGAAGAAAGAAGATGAAAGAAGTACTCACCTAGTTGGTTGATGACTTACCTGAACCCTTGCATGTTCTACCTTACTTTGGAGGCGTTCAACGCATAGGTCATAAGATCGAGCTCAGTCCCTGTTCGCATTATATCATCAAGCCTTGCAAGAATGAAGTGATATGGATCTTGAGGAGGAGAACGTCTTCATGAAGTATCGTTGGCACTCACAAAGGCTTTTGTATACTTATACTTCTGGATTCACTTACAAGCTCATCAAAAACAAAAGAGGTAAAGTAGAAAGAGGAAGAAGAAACAAAAGAAAATATAAACATAAAACAAAAATATTTACCTTTATTACTTGCAGAAACAATGGAAGAAAGGAGGAGGGTACATCGGTGTCACTCTCAACATCAGCCTCTCTCTCTTACTTACATGAATCTTCATCTAACCTAAGCTTACATACAAATTACATAAAAAGAAAAGAAAACCTAAACTATAAAGAATGAAAACTAGTCTAAATCCTATCTCTGCATGGTCGTCCATTTTCAGCAGCAACACTTGCCTTTTATAGGCCAAAACCCAATGTGCAGGATCCCGGGGAGATCGGGGGAGCAAACGCTCCCCCTAACTCCCCACCAAGCCGCGGAAAGCGGCTTTGGCCGCGTTTCCACAGCCAGGGTGTGGCCAGGTGGCCACACCCTGTTGGTGGGTCTCCCTGGGGTCGAGTTATGGTTTTATCTTGGTTGGATTTACAGTTTAGCTCCGAGATTTTGAAGAAATGGTCGTTGATCTTTGCTTCAACCGATCGATTCTGAGAGGATTCTTCTCAACCGGTTTTCAACCTCTTGATTTTGCCCTGATTTACTGAGTGCGAATTAACTCTGATTTAATTCAGAATTTTGGTGGGCTTTGGGCTCATATCTCTTCATCTCCTTAAAGAATGGGCCTGCAAATAAATTAAACAATTAATTAGGACAATGCAGATTTTATTCTATAATAAGTATGGAAATATGATACTAAATATGCAACATTAGCGACCAATCACACCCCCATACCTATCTTTTGCTCGTCCTCGAGCAAAACAACTAAACTATACTAAGGATTATTAGACCACTTTCGCAGGTCACGCGATTGCACTAAGCATGTGTAACAAGCCGTTAAACCTCTAGGTTTCCCCTAGAGGACGAGTTTTGTCTCGTGAGGATTTTCAGCGGATTGCACCCACAAAATCCATAAAGAAAGAGAAATAAAGAGTTAGTATTTTCGAAAAGCATTTTGAAGGAGAAAAATATTTGAAATATAATTGTAAGATTTAAGTAATCTATAAGTTGTAGGAAAACTGAATTTTTCATTCCTAGACTTAGTCTCTATTCAAAAATTTGTTATCAATCAAGGTAAGGAGTCAAATTGTACTTCTCATCTAGTCTATTACTTTACCCTGAGTCATATGCACCTTGTGACTGTGAAAATTTGACTAAAGGTTCATTAACTCTAACTTTTATGCCTTATTTATATATATATATATATAATATATATATTATATATATATATATATATATTATGGTTATTTTTTTTCTTTTTTTGGTGGTATTATTCCTTTGTTCTATTAGGCTTTCTAATCTGCCCATGTAACGAGCCTTTAATCGATGACTCCCAAACCAAATGGTCTTAGGGCACCGGGTGAGAAAACACCCCAAGGACTTAAGGACTCGAGCAAACAAGGCCACAAAACTAAGGATTTTATTATATGGACCTCTTTTAGGCGTGAATACTTATGCTTTATTAGGCATCAATACCCAGCTTAATCAGAGAATTTTTATATATATATTTTTCTCAAACTTATCTAATCATCTTTCGCATAAATACTAAGGCTTTCTTAGGCCAAAGCACCTAGCTAATCAATGATTAGATTTGTTTATTTTTTATATTTTTTTCTTTTTTTTATAAGGCATAAGAATCTTTGTTTTTTGAACCCTAAGTGTGTAAGTGTATGAAGTGTGCATATTTCATCAAGGTAAAGATCAAGACTAAATTACTTTGACAAATTATCTTCCTAACCCTAAAAATAAACAAATAATCTTATTTTGACCAAGTATAAGAAATCCTAATTTGGATTTTCCTATTAAATTAACTTAATTTCTTACAAAAAATATGTCAAAATATTGTTTCTATTTTCAAAAAGTTTTAAAAGTAAAGAAAATGTTAAATTTTTTTTTATAAAAAGAAAAAACTAAGTTATGTTAGACCCTCCCCCACACCTATCTCATGCATTGTCCTCAATGTATGAATTAATGCATAGATGCATGAAAAAGACGAAAGGGAAGGAAAATGTTACCTTAAGGTGGTGGTTCCGGAGGTGGTCTGATTGGTCCACGAAATGTGGCCCAATCAACTTTTTGTAGAGTTCGGAGGAACCCACCAGAAATTACTCTAATATACCCATTAAAATGATGAATCCATAAAGGATTTTTATTAAGTACTTGACCCCATCTAATTTTCAAATTCCATAACTGATTTCAGAGTCAAATTTGTCAACCACCTTGTCCCAAAATGGAGTATGAAATGATAGAATGATTGACTTGGACTCAGGAAGTATAGGAACTAATACCGACTCAGGAAGATGACTTAAGTGAAGTAAAGGTTCAGGAGTCGAGATTGGTTCAAGAAGTGTGTCCAAGTCAAGAAGTTGAAACTCAAGTCCACATTGATTTTTCAACAATGGAATATGACTTAATATTGGTGATTCAAGTTCAGGAATGATAGGTGGGGGAATCAAAACTGACTCTAAAATATTACTCAAGTTTGGTAACAAAACAAGAGTCAATATTGATTCAGAAAGTTAAACTGGATTACAGATTTGAGAATCTAGGTCACATATCTCATTGAGTTCAATATCAAAAAAATGAGAACTTACCAATTTGTCAATAGGATTTTCAAAAGTGTAAACTTGGTCAAGTTCAATATGATCATCAAAATAGGTGATTCAATTTCATGATGAATTGGCACATGATCCAATGTTGACTCAGGGAAAGATTGAAGTCAGGTGAAGACACCGGAGTCATTATTGAATCAGGAAGTAAAATTGAATCACTAAATTAAGATTCAGATCATATTCATTTTTAAGTTCGATTTCAGGAAAAGGATAACTTGCCAAACTGTCAATATTCTTTTCAAAATTTGGAGTTTGGGCAAGTTCAAATTACTGTTCTGAAATGGAACCTTAATTTCTAAACTACATGACTCTTCGGCTCTAACAGAATGGTTACCGACATCCGAACTGGCCCACGGTGAGAATGTAAAGATTGGACCATCATATCTATGTCGTTATTACGAGCGTTTTGAGCCTGTGTCATGGCTTCAAGCATCTCTTCATAGGTGATATGTTCATTGTTGTGTTGAAAAGATGAAGTGTTGTCTTAGAATTGGTAGTGAAATTGTGAGTTCATTAGATTTTGTGATTTTTGTTTGGACTCACGCATACTCATTTCCAAAATTGATGGTTTTCTATTTTGGACTGGTGGAGCTGAGTATGAATCTTGGAAATATTGTGGACTAGGTGGAGAAGGAGGACAAGTTGGTTGAAAATTGGACTCGAGGTAGGTGAATCCCCATTGACTCTGTGAAGAGTTGAAATTATTATGAAAATTATGGTTATAAGATTGGGGACATGGGTTATATTGATTCGGATAAGACCAATCTGGCACACAAGGTTGGTTAAGTTATGATATTTCGGGTTGGTAATATCCGAAAATGAAGTCAGTGTGTAATATGGATTATTATTGAAGTTGAAAAAATTATTATTATAAGCCATATCACACAATGGAATACAAATAAAAAGAAAGAAAACAAACAAATAAACAAAAAAAAAGAAAAAATTCTAACCTAAGTTAGGGTAGACCTATGACCTAGACGACTCCTAACTGGTTAGACTGTCCACGGGAGGTCCAATGCAGACTTTGACCACAAGCTAATCAGCCAGGTCAGGGCAAGGTTGGTGGGAGGTTTTCCGTCAAAAACGTTCCTTAATTAAATAACCACTAACCTTCGGGCTTTCGGCCCTTAATCCCTTTCCTAGACACTGATTTTACAGGAGTCAAATTCCATCACTTTTCCCCCTTAGGATAATCTCCTAATTGAGTCCGAGATGTCCCTAGGGCCAACGTCTACTCATTTTTAGTTAGGCTTGGGTTAGTGAGTGCTTGGAATCTGATTTTTGGGCCAAGGAAGGGTGATTAAATCCCCACCTTATCTTGTTAATGGGTGGTGCCCTTAAAATCAATTTGTGCAAGTGTAAAGATATGTAAATAAGATTCACTCAAAGCGATGTAAATCAACCAAGAGATGAGTCCTATTCTAAATGCAATGCGAACGTACCTTGCTCCAGCACTCTTCAACAGTAAAAATAAATGAATTGAAAAGACACGTGCCTAAAATGCAAACGTCTAATCAATTTTTTTATCTTTGTCAAAAAGTATTTTACTGTTGGTTTATTAGCAGGCTTTTGGTGATGGCATATAAGAAAAATAAATTGCATAAAACTAGAATTTTGCAAGTCAAGCAGCCTTGCAAAAAAAAAACAACGTTAGTAGTCAACTCCTTTTTGCCGCGTATCCGCGGCTTGGGCCGCGAAAACGCGGCAAAGCAGAGGGTAATTGGTCTCTGCTTTCTAGAGCAGAGGCCCAATACCACTTATATGTTTACTGCAATCTTAATTTCCTGCTTTACTTGCCCTATAACCTGCAACAGAGAAGAAAATTCATTTTAGTTCTAAAAAATTTTCAATAAAAATCAGATTTCAATAAAAATGTTACCCTCCCCGGCAACGGCGCCAAAATTTGATTGAGGCAAAACCTGCACCAAAATAAAGAATTTCAGATTTAGAATGAAGATGTGCAAGTGCTCAATTCTTACCGCTATAGCAAGTGGCTATGCGGGTCGTGATCCACAAGGAGGGTTTGCGATGGAAGCGTTCAAAGTTTTTTGTTGAAATCTTTGTGAAGAAAACGAAAGTTCTTCTTTGTTTTAAGAAATAAAAATGAAAGAAGAGTTATATTAAAAGTCAGAAAGAAAACGGTAGAATGAGAAGGTGGAGAAAACCAGAAATGGCTATGTACAAATGAATTGGGAAAGAAGTGATGAAAGATTTGGAAGTGGGTGTGGTGATCTAAACTAAGAAATAAAAAAGTGAAGAAAGAAGATGAAGAAGTACTCACCTAGTTTGGTTGATGACTTACCTGGAACCCTTGCATGTTCTACCTTACTTTGGAGGCGTTCAACGCATAGGTCATAAGATCGAGCTCAGTCTCTGTTCGCATTATATCATCAAGCCTTGCAAGAATGAAGTGATACGGATCTTGAGGAGGAGAACGTCTTCATGAAGTATCGTTGGCACTCACAAAGGCTTTTGTATACTTATACTTCTGGATTCACTTACAAGCTCATCAAAAATAAAAGAGGTAAAGTAAAAGAGGAAGAAGAAAACAAAGAAAATACGAACATAAACAAAAACATTTACCTTTATTACTTGCAGAAAAAATGAAAGAAAGGAGGAGGGTACATCGGTGTCACTCTCAACATCAGCCTCTCTCTCTTACTTACATGAATCTTCATCTAACCTAAGCTTACATACAAATTACATAAAAAGAAAAGAAAAACCTAAACTACAAAGAATGAAAACTAGTCTAAATCCTATCTCTGCATGGTCGTCCCATTTTCAGCGCAAATACTGCTTTTTTTTTTTATAGGCCAAAACCCAATGTGCAGGATCCCGGGGAGATCGGGGGAGCAAACGCTCCCCCTAACTCCCCAACCAAGCCGCGGAAACGCGGCTTTGGCCTGGCCACACCCTGTTGGTGGGTCTCCCCGGGGTTGAGTTATGGTTTTATCTTGGGTTGGATTTGCAGTTTAAACTCCGAGATTTTGAAGAAATGGCCGTTGATCTTTGCTTCAACCGATCGATTCTGAGAGGATTCTTCTCAACCGATTTTCAACCTCTTGATTTTGCCCTGATTTACTGAGTGCGAATTAACTCTGATTTAATTCAGAATTTTGGTGGGCTTTGGGCTCATATCTCTTCATCTCCTTAAAGAATGGGCCTGCAAATAAATTAAACAATTAATTAGGACAATGCAGATTTTATTCTATAAAAATATGGAAATATGATACTAAATATGCAACATTAGCGACCAATCAATATCAATACTATCTAATCTTTACAATGATCTAAACACAAACTAAAACACAAACCGAAGTCTCTTGTAGAACTCCTTCTCCAAGTCGACTCGATCCAAATACGATCCAACGAGCTTGACTCCAACCGAGTATTAGATGCGATCTTGACGCTCGAGCTCTTGAATTAACATGTGAAAGCTTCAAAACTCCTTTGTTGAAGCTAAATACCTACTATATCTTGATCAATCACTAAAATTATTTAAACACAAGATTATTAGTAAACTATAACTACATAATTAATCATCATCAAAACTAGAGTGATGGGCCTCTGAGCCAGCAATCTCCCCCTTTTTGATTATGACAAAACTCATGAAGTTATATATGCATGGATTAAAGTTAAGCTTCATAGAAGCTCCCTTTAGCTCATGCATAGTAATAAACAATAAAGATATTCAATGAATGCATAAACCAAATAACACTTATATGCATAAATGAAGAATACTTCTTCCCTTTTTGCATAAACAAAACATATATGCTCTGATTCCAATTGAAAAATAACATGCATATAAATGACATAAACATGCATATATAAAACTCCAAATTTCTCTCCCCCTTTTTGTCAAATCATCAATAAGGAGCATAAATAAACTCTCAAAAAAAAATTTCTCCCCCCTTTTTTTTACAAATCAACCAAGAAGGATGTATATGCGATATACATTCATGAAGAGGAGAGACATAAAGTTAACTCCCCCTGTATACATGCATTACATAAAAAAGAGATGACTAAACCCTAATCACATAACGCATAATATACAATAACAAAAGAAGATGTGAAGCTCCCTCTACACACACGTGTAAGACATAGACAAGAGAGGTCAAGCTCCACAATATGAGATACACTCAACATGAATCTATACATAGAGAAGATGTTAAGCTTCCCTTACATATAAGCAGTACATATCAAAACATTATGATATCAATTGAAAATATATCAATTTATGATAAAAGTATATATTGAAACATTATGATACCAATTTATGATACCAATTGAAAATAAATAAAACTTTTTAAGATACCAATTGAAAGTAAACAAATTTTTTAAGATACTAAAAGATACCAATTGAAAATATCTTGATACCAATTTAAAATGTCTTGTAAATTTTTGATACCAATAGAAAATGAAACATTGTATGTTTTTGATACCAATTGAATATATATTGGAAATCTTAATACAAATTAAAAGTAAAACTAAATTGTTTTAGGTAAACATGACTCATATCAATATAGATACCAATTAAAATGAAACATGATACCAATACTGAAAATGTTAGTATATACCAAAACAAAGTATTTTTCATTATAAAGAATGTGAGTAAGATACCAATTAAAAATAAAATCGATTCAAAGATAAAACATGGATTTTTCTCCCCCTTTATAAAATACCAATAAAAACATTGCATAAGCTTGTATAAGATACCAATTGAAAAATAATTGACGTTGAGGAGTAAATCAAAATTAGCATAAAAATAATTTATGCTTTAAGATGTAAAGATATAGTAAGCACAATCACATCACATATGTATGTATGAAAAAATAATTACCAATCAAAATTGATACTATTTGAAGTTTGAAGCATACATATATAAAAAAATATGAGTATGCAAGAAAAATATTAATTGTGATAACAATTAAAATACAATGACGATCAAATGTTTAACTCATAATTACCTCCCTTTTCATGCACATGTTTAAATAAATTTTCAATTTGAGCATACAAGATATGGTCGCCCATCCAGCCGCCCTTGAAAGGAAGGGGTTTTTATAAATAAAATTTGAAAATAATTTAACATGTTTGAAAACTCTTCCAAAATGAAGAAATACGCAACTAGTTTTATGATAATCTTAAAAACTAGTATGAAATCCTTCAAGTAAGAAATAAAATAAGAATATATTCATGAAAATATGAAAATCACACAATCATCAACACTCAAACATAAAGCTCATATAAGCTCATGGAAACAAATCATGAGAAAACATCAAACATAGAATGTAAAAAGTCATGTAATCAACAAAATCATGAAAATAGGGCATTTAAGCTCAAATGAAATCCCTTTTAAAATATAGAAGAAAACAATACTAAATTCAAGGCATATATATGTTTTGTCTAAAGTAGAAATATACATACATATCCCAAACACAATTGAGTCTATAATAGAATTTGCATGAAGGCAAGTGACTCAAAGGTATACATGTATATCCAATAGTTTTAACAAAATTACCATATACATGAAGCTAAATATAATTTTATTTAAAACATGTCCAAAAATAGGGAATACAAGTTGAAATGCGAGAATCTTCAAAACTAGGCTATACTATTACATCTAATGGATACAAATGAGCAATTAGGTACAAACATACAAAAATCAAATGTGGCTCATTAGCTGTACAAGTATATACACAATTTTTAATGAAAACTACATCTAAACAAGTAGTCAAAACATGGAGCATAAACAAAATATAATCAATATGATCATTATGTAAATGCACATGTTTTAGAGTTATGATATACGTAATAGTTAAACTATAGTGAGAACACAAAACATGAATCCATATGAATATGAGTGTATCTCAATTACTATACATGTATGTCACAAGTCTAATTATCATGGCATTTAATACAATTATGAAAAACTAAAACATGCTAAAAATCAACAATATGAAAGCATGTAAACTAAATGGGAGTTAGAGATAGTTTACCAAAACCATTAAGGCTAATCTCTAAATCTCTAAACTATGGTGGCCCTCCCACCAAACTTTCTTGAAGGTGATGCATCCAAAGTAGAGTCCATCAAGTACAAAAGCATCCACCATCAAGGCACCAATGCTCTCACGTCAAGCGAGAGCCCACACCTACATCAAATAAAATAGGAGTGGATTTTGGTACCGATAGTCTATTGGTCCATGTGGGTTAGCACCTTTCCTAATCCAAACAATTTATTTGTAAAATTTACATTATGTACTCTATCATAACAAAATTTTATAAGGTGGCCCTTACGTCCACTATGTGTACAAGTGTACACATGAGCATACATAGTGTTATGTGTATGAACGTGAGAAGCATGTGTATGCCGTGGTTTGTGTGCATGCATATGAGGAGCATGTTTCTTGCGAAACATGAATTTCAACTGTGTGCGATTCATGGCACATTGGCTCAAAGTGGAGCCTAAACAATCAACACTCTTCTTTAAAGCACACATATCATTTTCAATAATAGAAGAAGAAGTAGAACATGCAATAGGTATACTAGATGGTGAAGCAATAATAGCATGGTAAACATGGGAATCTAAATCATTTTCAAAGACATATTTTCTTTTGAAACTAAATCCAATTCCTTTGAAATTAAAATGATTTTATTTTTCAAAGATTCATTTTCTTTTAAAACAATTTCAAGTTTTGAAGTCAAAGTCTAATTTTTCTTCAAGACATCATCACAATCATTATTGCTTTTTAAGATTTTATTTTAATTTAAGATAAGATCAAGTTGAGATTTCAATGAGTCCCTTTCTTTAGAAATCTCATCCCTGAAATCACCTAGAGGGGGGTGAATAGGTGATAATGCTAATCTAGTGAACTAAATGCGGAATTTAAAAATTTAATTGCAATTACACTAAATGAGTGATGCACACACAACCAAGCCAAGCATGTAAATGAGAATGATCATATGAAATAATGCAAGACACAAAGTAAAGAGAGAGAGAGAGAGTAAGAGTCAATGGATCAAGCGCAAACACAAGAATATATTTCGAGGTTCGAGCACCCAGCTCTACATCCCCGCCTTCACATAGAAAGATTTCAACTCCACTAGCTTGTCCACATAGGACTCCCACAAAGAGAACCTCCACCGAGGATTCGGGCAATACAATCACAAGGAGTACCCAACTCCTCTCTTTATAACCACAACCTCCTTCTAGAGGCAAAGCACCAAGCCAAGAAACAATCACCTTACAACTTGAGGGATAAGCACAAAGCAACACAAGGATCACCTCACAACTTGAGGGATACAATCCAAATGCACAACCTCCTCAACACAATGAGGGAAAGGCACAAAGCCAAGCAAAGATTGGGTTTACAACTTGGTGTCTAATAACCACAAACAATCTCTTTTCCCACAAAAGGATCCTATAGAATAAGATAGTAGATGTAGCTCAAGTGTGAAAAACAAAGTGTTTAAAACAAAGAAAAATCACTTGGGAAATCACCACAAAGATATAGAATGAATGACCAAAATCAATTCCCAAAGACTATTTTTCTTTGAAATATTAAAACACTTTAAAACAATGAAGATTGATCTTTTTAGCACAATGAAACTCTTTTTAAAACTTGTTTAAACACCAGAGAAAGCTCAGAAATTTCGTCCAAAAATTCTTAAAGAAAACTGGCCATTAATGGGGTATTTATAGCCCATTAAAAATATAGCCGTTGGCAGCAAAATCTGTCAAAAATGAACTACCGGTCGACCGGTCGGTTGACCGGCCAACGGTCACATTTGACCGCTGGCAGCTACCGGTCGACCGCGCGGTCGATCGGACCCAGATACAGAGAGCAGCGGCTTTCTGTACAGTCGACCGCTCGGTCGACCGGGTGCAACCCGAGAGCAACCTGCTCTCAGTCGGTCGACCGTGCAGTCGACCGGCTTATGGGTAAGCCAGCGTGCACGTATCCGTGCGCGTCTGTCGACTGCTACGGTCGACCGGCTACTTGGTCCGTCGACCGTCCGGTCGACCGACCTAGCCTGGCAGCAGCAGTTCTGGTCAGAAAAACATGTAATTTTTAATCCTAAAAATTCCCATAAAACTCCTAAAAATCCAAAAAAATAGTTTTTCTCATTTTACATTGAAATATAAACTTGTGTTAAAAATTTCACAACACAAATTTCAAACATTATGAACCATTTTTGTGTCTTACAAATTTTCCCGAAAATCAAAACCTGTATTTTTTTCAAACTTGAATTTTTCAAATGAAAATCTGATTGTTCCAAAACTAACATGATATTTAAACACTTTGAAGCATGTTGCATATGGATATAATCCAATATACAAGAAACATATATATATATATATTATATATATATATTATATATATATATATATATTATATATATATATATATCATAGTTTTTGTCTTTATTTCCAAAATACGTTTTGTTAAAACACAAAACCTAAAACACATGAATAGGTATATCAAATTAAGTTTGTCTAAGTAGTTGAAGTATGCATGTATATAGACCAAATCTAATATACATTAAACCATGTAAACTTGTTTTGATATAATATCTATTCATGAAAACCAAGATCGGTTAAACCAAACAAACCGTTAAACCAATACCAAAACATGAAACGTGTGTGTTGTGAACTTGAGCATATCATACTGTTCTAATCTTTACAAATGGATCTAAACAAACATAAACTAGGTACCGAGGTCTTCTTGTAGAGCGCCGTCTCCAAGCCGACTCGATCCCAAAACTTCAAAACTCCGAGCTTGACTCCAACGAGTGCTATATATGATCTTGATGCTCGGGCTCTGGAAACAACATGTGAAAGTTTCCGGATCACAGAGTTTTTGAAGCAATCACCAACTAACATCTTGATTAATGATCTGAAACTAAAATCAAGATTATTAGTACACATAACTACATGAGTTAATCATCATCAAAACTAGAGTGGAAGGCCTTTGGGCCAACAATCTCCCCCTTTTTGATGATGACAAAACTCATGAAGTTTATATGCATGGATTAAAGTTAAGCTTCAAGAAAGCTCCCCCTTAACTCATGCATCAAGATAAACAAATAAGTATGCAATGAATGTTCATAAATATGTATGCATCAACATGCATAAAACACATAAATTTCTAAAACGTGCTCTTGATACCAATTAAATAAAACAAGTACATATTCAAAACAAGCTCTTTATACCAATTTGCAAAACAAAACTAATACAGCTCTTGATACCAAAATAAACATATGTTCTTTAAATGATGCTTTTGATACCAATTGAACTTTAATAAAACATAAAACATGCATACACTACAAACTCAAATTCTTCTCTCCCTTTTTGTCAATCATCAACAAAGGGGCAAAAGTAAAAAACAAAATGTTATCCCCCTTTTTGTTCAAAACAAAGAATCAATAAAGGGGTGACATAAAACATGATACCATAAAAAAAATGTCAATGAAGTGCATAAATGATATCAATTGAAATGAGTATAAAAATATTTTAAGGAATGCCTATATCAAATGATACCAATTGAAATAAAGTAAACAAGGCATTGTAACAAAATGTTAAACTTAAGCATGTTTATATGAAAACATATATCAAATGAAAACAAAAATCTTGATATCAGTTGATAAGAAAATAAATAACATACCAATTGTAAGAAAATAATCTTGATACCAATTGAAATTTAAACATAACAAAATTTGAATTTCTAAACATGAATTTTGATACCAATTGAAAATATTTTTTTCATTTTGAACATATGATACTAAATTGAAATTTTCATTCATAAAGTATGAGAGTGAAAATCAAATACCAATTGAAAGATGAAATACAAGTTTTCTCCCCCTTTATGAAATACCAAATGAAACAATGAATAAGCTTATATATGGATACCAATTGAAAACTAGTCAATTGAAACAAGATAGTCATTATAAAACAAGCTTTATCATGATCAAAATTTGTGCTCTAAGATATATGAATATAATAAGCACAAATAAAAACATATATATGTATGAAAAATTAGATACCAATTGAAATTGATATTCTTTGAAGTGCAAGCATACATATACAAAAAAATATATGAGTATACAAGAAAAGTCAATATTGATACCAATTGAAAGAATCCAATGATACCAATTGAAACAACAATAAGATCAAGTGTATATCTCATATAGCCTACCACCCATTCATGTTCAAGTTTAAAAAGATTTACACTATAAAGCATACATGAGCATGATCGCCCATCAACCCCCGTTGAAGGTAGGGTTTTCAAAATAGATTTGAAAATATAGTATGTTTGAAAAACTCTACCATAGTGAAGAATACGAACTAGTTAAATGGAAATTTTTTAAACTAGTACGAAATCCTTCAAGTAAGGAATAAAATAAAATTGTTTTTCATGAACACATGTAAATCACATGATCACTAAACACTCAAAGTCTATAAAGCCCATATCATACTCATGAAAATAAAATCATGAGAAAACTAACAAAGTGAGTGAACAAGTGTTATGTGACACTTATCAATCATGAAAATATTCAATTAAGCTCAATTGAAATTCCTTAAAAACATGAAAACATGAAACACCAAAAATTTTGATTAAAACAATCTATACTTCAAGGTATATGTATGTATTATACAAATTAAAGTATACATACATATCCAAACACAATGAGTCCACAAAGATGTATGAATGAAGGCACGTGGCTCAAAAGGATGTATATGTATAATCAATAGTTTAGACAAGATGGAAATATACATGAAGTTAAACACATAATCATAAAAACATATCCAAAATGGGAATATAAGTTAAAATGCATGAATCATCAAAACTAGACTATACTACCACATTTAATGGGTACAAATAAGCATTCAAGTACAAACATATATAAAGATTTATTTGTGACCCACTATATGTACAAGTATAAATCCTAGTCTTAATGAAAACTAACATCTAAACGTATATCCAAAACATGAGGCATAAAACGGGTCATAAGTCAACATGATAAATGAAAATGATCATTATGTAAATCCACATGCTATTAGAGCGATGATATATATAATAGCTAAACAATGGTGAGAACACAACATATGGGTCCATCTAAATATGGGTGATCTCAAAAGCTATACATGCATGTCAAAATTTAAGAATTATGGCATTTAACATACTAATCAAAACATGAAGCATCAAAAACAAAAATCATAAACATCCATATGATCATTATGTATATGCATGTGCATTAGATCTAGAGCATACATATTAATTAAAAACAAAGTGAGAACACATAGACATAAATCCATATAAGCAAGAAGTGTCTCAAATAAGTAAACATGTATATTACTAATCTAATAAACATGGTATAAGCATAATGAACAATAAACCATGGCATGCTATAAATTGATGAACATGAAAAATATGCAAATATAAACGGGAGTTAGAGATCGATACTAAAACCGATGAAGGCACCTCTCTAGTTCTCCAAACAATGGTGGTCCTCTCCACCAAACTCCCCTTGAAAGTGATGCATCCAAATTGTTTTTTTTAAGCACGGAACGCATCCACTTCAAGGCACCAACACTCTCACCTTATGCGAGAGCCCACTCCTACATCAAAAATCAAAGGGGTGGTCTTTGGTACCCATTTTCTTTTGGGTCCATAGGGGTTAGTATCTTTCCTAACCCAAAAAAAATTGTTTGCTAAATTTTTATCATGTATACGATCATAACAAAATCTAGCAAGGTGGCCCTTTCGTCCACAATATGTACACGTGTACACATGAGCATACATAGTGTTAAGATTGTGTCCGTGAGGAGCATGTGTATGTCGTGTAGGTGTGCATGCAATAATGGAACTTGTTTCTTTCGAACCAAGGATTCCAAGCGTGTATGATTTAAAGTACATTGGCTCAAAGTGGAGCCCAAACAATCTACACTTTTCTTCAAAACATTTATGTCATTTTCAATACTAGAAAATAAAGTGGAGCATGCAAAAGATGTGCTAGGTGAAGCTACACTAGCATGGCAACATGTGAAGACAATTCAATTTTCAAAGATTCATTTTTCTTTAAATAAAGGGTCTGTTTGGTTGTCGTAACTGGCCGTAATTCGTAGTTGTAATTGGTAAAGTCTTTTACAATTGTAAATGAGTTACATGTATGTAAATTTTACGGTGTTTGTTGGTAATATAAAATTGTAAAGTGGGAAAGTGTATTGTACTTTACGGTGTTTGGTTGTCGTAATGTAAAAGTCGTAAGTGAAAAAGTTGACCACAAATTAACTATTTGGTCATTTTAAAAGTTTTAATACTGCAAATAAATATTAAAAAAGTTAAATATTAAAAAATTTTAATATTAATATAAAAAAAATAATACAAATTTGTATGACCACAAAATTAACTGTAACTGGGCTGTAAGTGAGTGGTAACTGGGTTGCAAGTGAGTGTTAGTTGAGTTACACAAGTCTTTTACGAATTACGATCCAAACAAATGCCGTAGTTGTAACTGAGTAGTAAGTCATTTACGAATTACGGAGTTTTACGCGAAACAAACGGCCCCAAAATCCAATTCTTTTGTAATGAAATCAATTTCATTTTTCAATGAAAGGTTATCTTTTAAAACAAAATCTAATTTAGAAGATAAAACCTCATTGTTTTTTACAACATCATCACAATCATTTTTGCTTTTCAAAATTCATTTTCTTTAAAGCAAGTTCTAGTTGAGATTTAAGTGAGTCACGTTCACTACTAATCTCTTCCTTCTCTTGCAAAATCGATTCAAAACTTGAACACAAATCCTTCATTTCTTCTTTTAAATCAAAGTTCTTCTTTTTCAAAAGTTCATGTTTTTCCAAAAAATTTCAAACTTAGTAGCAAGTTCCATATTTAAGGTTTGAGCTTCTAAACAATCATAACAATAGGAACTAGAGCTATCATCTAGTTGAGTGTCCGATTGTACTCAAGGGAGTCATTCCCTTGGACCATGAGGCAATGCTCGTCGGACTTGTCTTTTTTAGATCTCCTCATTCTATCGATGATCTTTGGTAGCTCGTGAGAAGTCAAAATGCTCCAAACTGCAAAAGCCGAATCATAGTGAGCAAATACATGTAATAGATCTTTATCAAGAGATGCTCTAAGTGTCTTAAGGGCTAATGCATTGACTTTTCTTTGCTTGCAATCATTAGGGTTGGATTCTCTAGTAGTAGCTTGATAAACTTTGTCCTAAGGTTTTCAATGACTACTCATCTTGGCCTTCTAAATATCATGTCTAGAAAAATCAAACATAGGAGGGCTATCCATGAGTGCAACTAAACGTGTGCAAAATAAAATGCAAATGAAGATTAGCAAACCAAGATCTCACTCCTAGGTGGTTAAACCTAAATATCAGGAGGTAGGCTCTGATACCAATTGAAATCACCTAGAGGGGGGGTGAATAGGTGATAATGCTAATCTAGTGAACTAAATGCGGAATTTAAAAACTTAATTGCAATTACACTAAATGAGTGATGCACACACAACCAAGCCAAGTATATAAATGTGAATGATCAATATGAAATAATGCAAGGCACAAAGTAAAGAGAGAGAGAGAGAGTAAGAGTCAATGGATCAAGCGCAAACAACAAGATATGTTTCGAGGTTCGAACACCCAGCTCTACATCCCTGCCTTCACACAGAAGGATTTCAACTCCACTATGCTTGTCCACACAGGACTCCCACAAAGGGAACCTCCACCGAGGATTTGGGGCAATACAATCACAAGGAGTACCCAACTCCTCTCTTTATAACCACAACCTCCTTCTAGAAGCAAAGCACCAAGCCAATAAACAATCACCTCACAACTTGAGGGATAAGTACAAAGCAACACAAGGATCACCTCACTACTTGAGGGATACAACCCAAATGCACAACCTCCTCAACAAAATGAGGGAAAGGCACAAGCCAAGTAAAGATTGGGTTTACAACTTGGTGGTCTAATAACCACAAACAATCTCTTTTCCCACACAAGGATCCTATAGAATAAGATAGTAGATGTAGCTCAAGTGTGGAAAACAAAGTGTTTAAAATAAGAAAAATCACTTGGGAAATCACCACAAAGATATAGAATGAATGAACCAAAATCAATTCCCAAAAGACTATTTTTCTTTGAAATATTAAAACACTTTAAAACAATGAAGATTGATCTTTTCAGCACAATGAAACTCTTTTTAAAACTTGTTTAAACACCAGAGAAAGTTCAGAAATTTCGTCCAAAAAATTCTTAAAGAAAACTGGCCATTAATGGGGTATTTATAGCCCATTAAAAAAATAATAGCCGTTGGCAGCAAAATCTGCCAAAAATGAACTACGGGTCAACCGGTCGGTCGACCGGCCAACGGTCACATTTGACCGCTGACAGCTACCGGGTCGACCGCGCGGTCGACCGGACCCAGATACAGAGAGCAAGCGGCTCTCTGTACGGTCGACCGCTCGTCGGTCGACCGGGTGCAACCCGAGAGCAACCTGCTCTCAGTCGGTCGACCGTAGCGATCGACAGGCTTATGGGTAAGCCAGCGTGCACGTATCCGTGCACGTCGGTCGACTGCTACGGTCGACCGGCTACTTGGTCCGTCGACCGTCTGGTCGACCGACCTAGCCTGGCAGCAGCAGCAGTTCTGGTCAGAAAAACATGTAATTTTTAATCCTAAAAATTCCCATAAAACTCCTAAAAATCTACAAAAATAGTTTTCTCATTTTACATTGAAATATAAACTTGTGTTAAAAATTTCAACACAAATTTCAAACATTATGAACCATTTTGTGTCTTACAAATTTTGCCGAAAACCAAACCTGTATTTTTCCAAACTTGAATTTTCCAAATGAAAATCTGATTTTTCCAAAACTAACATGATATTTAAACACTTTGAAGCATGTTGCATATGGATATAATCTAATATACAAGAAACATATATATATATATATATATATATATATATATATATATATATATTATATATATATATATATATATATATATATATATAATATCATAGTTTTTGTCTTTATTTCCAAATATACGTTTTATTAAAACACAAAACCTAAAACACATGAATAGGTATATCAAATTAAGTTTGTCTAAGTAGTTTGAAGCATGCATGTATATAGACCAAATCTAATATACATTAAACCATGTAAACTTATTTTGATATAATATCTATTCATGAAAACCAAGATCGGTTAAACCAAACAAACCGGTTAAACCAAAACCAAAACATGAAACGTGTGTGTTGTGAACTTGAGCATATCATACTATTCTAATCTTTGCAAATGGATCTAAACAAACATAAACTAGGTACCGAGGTCTTCTTGTAGAGCGCCGTCTCCAAGCCGACTCGATCCAAAACTCCAAAACTCCGAGCTTGACTCCAACGAGTGCTATATATGATCTTGATGCTCGGGCTCTGGAAACAACATGTGAAAGCTTCCGGATCACGGAGTTTTGAAGCAATCACCAACTAACATCTTGATTAATGATCTGAAACTAAAATTACAAGATTATTAGTACACATAACTACATGAGTTAATCATCATCAAAACTAGAGTGGAAGGCCTTTGGGCCAACAATCCCTCTCTTACAAAACCATGTTAAGTTTTGAAAACAAATCCTTATTTTCTTCTTTTATTTTAAGACTATTTTTTTTCAAAAGTTGGTATTTTTCTAATAGGTTTTCACAAACATAAATAGTTCTTCATTAAGAGCATCAGCATCAACATAATCATCACTTGAAGAACTAGCACATCATCTAGATGGGTGTCCGAGTTTACCTCAAGGGAGTCATTCCCTTGGACCATGTAGCAAGGTTGGTCGGACTCATCTCCACCAGATTCCTCCTCCACATATTTTATCGTTTGTAGCGCAGGAGAGATCAAAGTGTTCCACACTGCAAAGCGGAATCACAATGAGAAACTATAGAAAGATATTCTTTGCTAAGTGTGTTTATAGTGCCAATAGGGCTTGTGCATTGGCCTCTATATGCTTGCTATTATCAAGATAAGATTTCTTGGTAGCGGCAAGGTAAACATGCATTCCTAGGTTTTTAGGTACATACTCATCTTAAGCTTTCATACATTGATGTTAGAAATATCAAACATAGGGGGTCATGAAATCCATGAGTGTGTGTAAACAAATAAGTGTGCAAATACAAATCTAGATTAGCTGCCCAAGATCTCACTCCTAAGTGGTTAAACCTATTGAAAGTACACCTAGAGGGGGGGGGTGAATAGGTATAAGGCTAATCTAATGATGAATGATGCGGAATTAAAAACAAATTGCAACACATTTAGTGTAACCAAAGAGTGTAGCCGAATTTTCGTCATGGGCTCTGGACTATCTCCTCTAAATTCTTCTAATAAGAGTTGAGGTACTATGTAAAGCTCTCTTGGTTCAACACAAGTGAGACACACAAACAATACCAAGTATATATGATATGAACAATATGAATCAATGCAAGATATAAAAGAGAGAGAGAGAGTTAGAGATAGTGGATCAATCGCAAACAACAAGATATGTTTCGAGGTTCGAGCCACTGCTGCTACTACTACCCCGCCTTCACACAGAAAGATTTCCACAAAAATGTCCACACAGGACTTCCCACACAGGGAACCTCCACTGAGAATTTGGGTAAATACAAGTAAGAGTATACAACTCCTCTCTCCAACAAACACAACCTCTACACAAGAGGCAAGGCACAACACTATCACCTCTACACTTAGAGGGATGGGCGCTTAGCCAAACAACAAGCACCTCACACTAGAGGGATAAGGTTCAAAGCCAACGCTCCAACAATCTCCTCTACACTTAGACGGATACCAACAAAACCAAATCACCTTCACAATTACCTCTACACAAGAGGGATAACAATAAAGAAAGAAGGTTACAACTCTTGGTGGTCTTACTAAATCACAAACCAATTTTCTCACCAAAACAAGATCCTAATAAATAAGATAGATAGATAGCTCAGTGTGAGAAAATAAAGTGTTTGAAACGAAAATAACAAAGAAAAACTCTTGGGAAAAAAACTAGACAGATATTGAAATAAAATCCAAAAACCAATCTCCAAAGACTCTCTTTTTCTTTGATTTTTCAACACTTTAAAACAAATAAAGAATAAATATTTTGGCACAAAAACTCTTTAAACTCTTGCTGAAAAACACTTAAAAAATAAGAAATTTTCTCTTCAAAAATCTTGGCAAAATCAGCTAAAGAGAAGGCATATATATAGCCTCTCAAAAATCTGCCCGTTGGCAGCTAGGAAAGGGCAGAATTGCCCTTCCGGTCGACTGCCCGGTCGACCGGACCAACGTCATTTTTATGACTGTTATGCCTCCGGTCGACCGCCCGGTCGACCGGCCAAAGCCATCGGTCGACCGACCCCCACCCGAGAGTGGGATGCTTTTAGTAGGTCGACCACGGCGTCGACCGGACCGAATTGGTTGGCCTTTGTGCATGTCCCGTGCACATCGGTCGACCGTGACGGTCGACCGACCACTGGTCCCTGTCGACTGTCCGGTCGACCGCCAGTGCAGTCTGGCTTGGATTTTGGGTATTGAAAACTTGTCTTTTATCTTCTAAAAAATTCCATAAAATACACATAAATTTCACAAAAATAAGTTCTTATTAGATCTTGAAATACAATATGTGTGACAAAAATTCAACACATATTATAATAATTTGAACCATTTTTTGTGATATTGAAATTTAGCCTTTAAACAAAATCCGTATTTTCCAAAACTTGAATTTTTGAAATGGAAAACCGTTTTCTCTCCAAAACTTGTATAAATACAAAAACATGATATTGAACAACTTTGAAGCATATTGTATATGGATAGAATCCAATATACATATAAGATATATATATCTATGTTTTTGACATGAAATTCAAAACCGATTAAACCGAAAACCGAAACCAGTAAACTTTAAACTTGTGTGTGTATGTGAACTTGAGCATATCAATACTATCTAATCTTTACAATGATCTAAACACAAACTAAAACAAAACCGAAGTCTCTTGTAGAACTCCTTCTCCAAGTCGACTCGATCCAAACACAATCCAACGAGCTTGACTCTAACCGAGTAATAGATGCGATCTTGACGCTCGAGCTCTTGAATCAACATGTGAAAGCTCCAAACTCCTTTGTTGAAGCTAAATACATATTAATATCTTGGTCAATCATTGAAACTATTTAAACACAAGATTATTAGTAAACTATAACTACATGAGTTAATCATCATCAAAACTATAGTGATGGGCCTCTGAGCCAACAAGTTAAGGATGGTGAAAAGGTATATATGGGAGAGGAGTTGATGAAGGAGGAGGAGGAGAAGAACAATGGGATGATGAAGAGAGAGAGAGAGAGAGGAGAGCATGCAGATCGCTGACGTGGCAGGAGACAAGGGTTTGGGGTCATGTTCTAAAACTGACTTTTCGCGTCGGTTTTAGAACAGGACCGACGCGAAAAGTCTTACTTTTCGCGCCGATTCTTTTGAAAAACCGACGCGAAAAGTGGCACAACTTTTCGCGTCGGTTTTAAAACTTTTTGCGTCAGTTCTGGTAGGGAACCGACACAAAAATCCCCAAAATTCGCGTCAGTTTTTTGCATAGAACTGACGTAATAGTTTAAGTTTTTGCGTTGTTTCTTTAGAAAATTGACTCTAAAAATTCAATCAATATATAATGTTCACTATGACCAAAAATGTGGCACCCACATTTCACATTTAGCATCGGTTTATTTTTTACATAGACGCTAAATGTGGGTCTCACATTGAACACAAATGACAAGTAATTACAATGATCCTAACGCCCTATATATGCGTCGTTTGTTTATCAAAACGACATTGTAAGTGCCATCGCTTTTTCCCACATCTATAGTAGTGACTAACAGACTTTTTTACATATCTGGTGTCTCGAAAGATTTGAGACATTTAAGCTCAAGATGTAGTTTGGTCCATCTGACACGAACGTAATTTGAGAATTTTCAACTAACTTGTCATTCTGCAAAAGCCGTCTTCCATCGAGTTTTGGTTTTTTCCCTGAATTTCGATGCAATACCCTTTCTTAGCTTTGCTTCTAGCTTGTACTTTTTTCTTT